>VZTO01027613.1:0-39979 GCA_013400615.1 Syrrhaptes paradoxus
ATCCCTGGGGCACTCAGCATCCTTGCATGTCCTGGGGGTGCTCAGGCATCCTCCTGCATCCCCAGGGTATCCAGCATCCCTGCATCCCCAGGGCACACAGCATCCCTGCATCCCTCCATGTCTCCAGGGCACCCAGCATCCTCCCACATCCCCAGGGCACCCAACATCCTCCTGCATCCCCAGGGTATCCAGCATCCCTGCATGTTCTGGGGCACTTGGCATCCCCCTGCATCTCCAGGCCATCTCTGGAGCTGCACTGTGGCCATTGCCTCCCAGAGGAACAAGGCGAAGTTCCCAGCTCCTGCCCTAAAAACACCCCAGGGTCAAAGGCAGTGGCACCGATGTGGGGCTGGGGAAGTGGCATCTCAGCCTCAGGGCTGCAAAAGGGGACACACGGGAAAGCCAGGCCGGGAACCCAGAGGAAGACAGGGCAAAACCCCCGCCAGTGTTTTTTCTAGTCAATAAAAAAAGAAAAAAAGTCTAAGAAGGTTGTGGCCTATATATATTTAAGGACTAAGCCGCGCAGTCGCTATTTTCCCCTCTAAAGTCAGCACGGCTCTCCAGTTTCCGCTTGGAGACACGAGGACGGGCTGTTCTGTGCAGAGGGGGCTGGAGGGTCCCCCTCCCACCCAGCAGCACCCAGCTGGGGCTGTTCCTGGGGACACTGTCCCTGTGGATATGATAGCACTGGTGGCATGGTGCTGGCCAGGGGACAGGGTGACATACCCCTGTGACAGCACAGCACGAGGCTTGCCAGCCCCTTTCCCATCACCGGAGCAAAGCAGAGGGGGGTGAGAACTGGCCCGTTCCCATCGCCCGGCACCGCCGCTCGCCGCCAGCAGCATATTTCCCTGCTGAGGTCAGAGGCGCCCGGCAAACCCCCCGGCTCCTGCCAAGCAGCCGTCGCACAAACATTTCCTATTTGGGATGTCCGCGCCCACCACCACGGCCCCGTGCTGTCACCAGGGTGGCACGGGCTGAGCACACGCGTGTGCACGGCCGGAGGAGCCCCCGATGAAGGTTGGAGCCATAATTATGGAGAGAGAGAGAGAGAGAGAGTGTGGTGGTTTTGAAGTTTGGATAAAACCTTAATTGAAGTCTTGGCTGCTGTTAATTATATTAAAGGCAGAGTGAGCGATGGGCTTTTTATTAGTTAATGAGGATTTTCATTTTCCAGCAGAGGGGCCCTTTGATGTTTCCAGGACTAATGGATGCTAAATTCGACTTGTTCGTGTTGCCGGTGGCGGAGAGCGAGGGAGCAGGAGCTGCTCCGGCCGCGGTGCCCAGGGCTGGCCGGGAGCCGTGGGGAGAGGCTGAGGATGCCCAGGGCAGGAGCCGAAGCCCGTCCTGCTCCCCCCGTGGATTTTCACAGCCTATCTTTCAAACCAGCCCTCCTCCCGCAATTAGCATTTGTTCTAATTATTTCACATCCATTTCCAGCGGAACCGAGAGCCAGCGCTATCCCCCATCTGAAATCATTTGCAAGTATCTTTGCATCATTTTTTCCCTGCTCTTGGAAGGGAAAAGCTGTACAAACAGTTTGCTGTGAATGTTCAGAGCCGGGGACCGGGGAGGCGATGCCATCGGTGCCATCCCGTGCCCCAGCCACGCGGCCGGGCGGCTGCTCCCCAGCGGGATGGTTCGTGGGACTCATTGAAATCTGGAATTTCAAACGCTGCCAGGGGAGAGCCTGGCTGGAATCTGGACTTTGGGGAATATTCGGGAAGAAAATGGGTTTGTCCTCAGCCTCCACTGCATCACACATGGGGTGCCAGCGTGGGACCTGGGGTGCTCGGGGGGGGGTTCTCCCCCCACGGCACAGCCCCAGGAAGCCCAGCACCTATTTAAGCATTTTTCGGGGTGCTGCCCTGCAGCGTGGTTGGGGACAGGGTAGGGTGGGGGAGATCGATCCTGGGTGCTCTGGGCCATGGGTGGCAGTGGGGACAGGACCCTAGGCAGCAGCGAGGGATGCTCATGGGGCTGGGGGGTTGGTGGGTGCTGTGGGGGGCTGGCTGCTGAGCCATCTCCCCAGAACTGGGAGCACAGGGGCAGAGAATATGGGGCAGCAGCGTAGCCCCCCACCCCCAGGCCCCCCTGAATCCCAGCTCGTCCCCTCCCGGGGGGCTGCGCTGTGTGTGGCGGCCACCGTGGGGCAGGATGAGGGGGGACCTCCCCGGTAATTACCCCTCGTCCTTCCCCATCACTCCGCAGGGGGGGCTGGGGGGGGGACAGCTTAAGCTATCAATGGTCCTGCCTTGATGGGAATAAAATATGCGCTGAAAGACATGAAAATGGAGTAAATAAAAGAGATAAAAATGGAACGATCAAGCCAGCAACTTCTCCTCCTCTGATTAAAAAGAGGGAGCGGGGTGGGGGGGGGAAGAGGGGATGCGCTGAGCCCTTGAAGAGGCAGCTGCTGCCGCCGCAGCAGCCCTGATAAAGGGGCTGAAGCAGCCTGTTTGGGAGAGATAAAGTGAAGTCCCAGCGTCGACTGTCCTCAATCCAAGCCTCGCCATCAATATTAATACAGCCTGACAAACTGGCGTTTAAGATAGAATAAATATAGACTGCTGCTGCTATTACCTAGACCTTATTAATCTGCTTGCAGGCATTTAAATGCCGTTAAAAAATATGGAGTTTACTCGCCGGCACTTCAATAGCTTTACAATCCATCAGCGTTTTGTTTTCCGCCCGCTTCCTCCTCCCCTTCCCGAGGCGTTAGGTGCCCACCGACCCGCATCCCTCCGGGCAGGGACGTGGCGGGAGCACTGGGGTGGGAGCTGTGCTGCGGGATGATGGCAGTGGCCTGGGGACATCAGGGCATGGAGGTACAAAACCCTCGGAGCTGGCAAATGGAGCATCCCAGCCCTGGAATGCCGGGATGCGTGTGCCCGGATGGTGGGAATCCACCTGCATGCTCCTTGCTGGGAGAAACTCGGGGTTCCCACCCCCTGGGTGATGCTGGTTTGTCCAATGCAGCAGCCAGAGCCCCAAAGCCGAGGAGCAGCCCTCCCCAGAGCCCCAGTTAGCCATGGCAGGGTCACCATGGGATGGGGCAGGACCCACGGGTGCCAGGCACATGGCAGGGTCACCATGGGATGGGGCAGGACCCACGGGTGCCAGGCACATGGCAGGGTCACCGTGGGATGGGGCAGGACCCATGGGTGCCAGGCACATGGCAGGGTCACCCTGACACATGGCCCCGTGGGAGGCGGGGGGCACAGATGGGGCGAGCGGGCGCGTGCGGGGCAGCGTGGGGAGCGGGCGGCGGGCGCGGTGCTCGTTAGAGGTGTATTATTCATCGGCAGCTTCTGTCGCCTGCCATCTGTTCCCGGCTGCGAGCCGGGCGGGTGGCAGCAGCCTAACGGGGCTGACGCGGCCCCACTCCTGCTGTCACACCTGGGTCACCGCGAGAGCTGGTGCTGTGCTGGGACGGCACCCGCGGGGCGGTTGGGTGGGGTGTCCCCTCTGTCCCCCAGGATGATGCTCTGTGGGGCAGCTGGGTGCCTCGTGCTGTGCCATGGGGCATCCAGTGGGATGGGATCCTGCAGCCTGGTTCTGCTGGCTCTGCTCCTGCCCAGAATCCCTCATCTGAGACCAGTTCCCTGCCTGGTCTCTTGGTGCTGGAGCAGGATTAAGCCCCTGCCACCCCCACAGGGCTCATGCATGACCCCAAAGGGCAATCCCTCGGCCCCAGGGTCTGATCCTGCTCCCCCCTTCACTGCGGGATGAGTCCCAGTGGAGCCCCAGTGCTGCCATCCATGCTTGGTGCTCAGTGCTGGGCAGGATCAGGCCCCTTCCCATCACAGAGGTGGCTCCGAGCTATTGCCTGATCCTGGGGTGGGTCTGTGCCCGGAGCAGGACGGAAGCTTTTCCTCCTTGGGGGGCAGCAGCCCAGCTCACCCTACACCCGAGCAGCCCCCCACCTTCTCATTAAAACACTTGATGAACCCTATAACGAGCACAGCAGCACCGTGGGCTCTGCAGCCACCTGTCTGCACCGAAGGTGAGGTCTTGGCATAGGGGACATGCATCGTCCCCCTGTCCCCTCCTGGGTGCCGGCCCCGTTTCTGCACCTTGGCCGTGTCCCACAGATCATGTGGGAGGACTTGAGCCCTCGCCAGGACGGGGCTTGCTGCCCTAAACTGATAATTGCCGGGTTTTAATTACTCGGCAGCCAAATGACCTTTTGCATCTGCCAGCGAGGGTGTGAAACATCTCCCTGAGCAGGAGCAGACATGTGGCGGGGGACAGGAGCAGGCTGCCGCGTCCACAGGGTTCACCCAGACCCACTGGTGATGGGGACAAGGCCACGGTGCAGCATCCCTGGGGCAGAGCTGGTCCCTGGATCCCAGCACAGTGCAGCATCCCTGGGGCAGATCAGGTCCCTGGATCCCAGAACAGTGCAGCATCCCTGGGGCAGATCAGGTCCCTGGATCCCAGAACAGTGCAGCATCCCCGGGGCAGAGCTGGTCCCTGGATCCCAGCACAGTGCAACATCCCTGGGGCAGAGCTGGTCCCTGGATCCCAGCATCCCTGGGGCAGAGCCAGTCCCTGGAGCCCCGGCATGAGAGCAGACCCCGAAACGGGCACAGCCCCTGCCCGCTGCTGCCTGCCCCTCTCTCCGCATGCTCCTGCCCGCTGCCAGCGCCCGCCTCTCCCTCCCGCAGAAAGGAGCCCTTCTCCTGGTGATAATTACTGAAAAGTTCAGCACCGAGAGAGAGACGGGAGGGAGTGATGTATTAAAATGCATGTGCACAGCTTGGGCCTCGCAGCAGATGTTGGCATAATTAGAGAGGAAAAAATTATGAAATTAATTTGTGGTTCCATGTAAATTTTTGGCGTTGGGGGGAAAGCGCGTTCCCACTCGCCTCCCGTGTGCTGCTGCTGGCGCACGCTGCCTCGCTCGGGCACCAGCGCACACCGGCTGCTGCTGGGACCATGCTGGGGGGTCTGGGGGAGCACCGGGGGCATCTGGGGGAGCACCGGGGGGTCTGGGGGAGCATTGAGCCCGGCGAGGGGGGCGAGGCAGGGGTGCAATGCTTGGCCTTAGAAGTGTTGACATTCGGCAGCGTTGCCTCCTGTCTCCATCGCATTGGGGGTGTGGAGAGGTGGGCTACCAGCTTGGGGAGCCGGGCTACCAGTCCTTGTGAATGAGGATGCAGAAAGAGATTTGGGGAGAAAAAGTCAAAAGCAGAGCTCAGCGATGGCCACGGTGGGTGTTTCCGTTGGGTCCCATAAATCTGCATTTGCTGCTACACTGGGTGTCCCGGTGGGCTTGGGGGACCCCCCCTTAATGGGGACAGGGTCTGAGGACCATCGTCACACCCGTGCTGGTGACATCCTAGAGCCACACTGGAACAGGGCTCCAGGAGCGGCCAGACAAAGCTGCGCTTTCCCTGCTCGGCTTTTCCCGTCTCCTTTTCCTTTGGGAGCCGGAGAGGAATTAATATTTGCTGCCCCCCCTTGCCCACCCCAAGCCCCAAGGGAGGGGGCGCGGGCTCAGGTTAATGCGCCCATCGATTGGCGGCATCCCCCGGTTACAGCTGCTCTGCGCCACGATGCACCAGTTCCCATTTTGCCGTTCCCAGCATGATGGATGGTCTGTCTGGGGGTGGGTCTGACCCCCCCCCCCGGGAAATGGGGGTCAGCCCCGGGGGGCACGGCTGTGCTCGGCCGGGCAGAGCGGGGAGATGGGGGGCTCTGTGCTGGACCTTGCCTCCCCACGGGATTTATTTGCAGAAGCTGAGGGGGGTCCCCAGGTTTGCAGTTCTGAAGGAGAGGGAGGGGCTGCAGGAGCTCGGGGAAGCTGCTGCCCAACTGAGACCCCCCCCCAAAAGCTCAGTGTGCCCCCAAAGCACAGTCCCCAAGAGCAAGGCGCGGTCCCTGGCAGGGCTCTGAGTGCTGCTGGGGAGCCCAGTGCTTGCACCCCCCCCACCTCCCAGCTCCCCTGGGCAGCCCCAAGCACTGGGACCCCCGGGGAGGGCTGCAGACCCCCCCTCCATGGGTGCCAGACCCTGGCTGTGGCCACCCCGCTCCTTCCATCCTCTTCCTCAGAGCTGGCTGGGGGTCATTTCCATATCGCGATTAATCAGCGCAATGCGTGGAGATGCATCGTTACCAGTTAACGAAGCAACATCATTAGTGCCAAGAGGCTGGGCACGGTGGGGGGGTCTCCACTGGCCCCGCACTGGGGGTGCTGTGCAGAGGGGGGATGCTCAGGCACCGCTGGCAGGGAGAATTGGGGTGGGGGGAGCCTGGAGTGACCCCCCGCATCCCCTTGGCACTGAACCCCGCGGGTGTGACAGCCGGGCACAGGCACCCTGGGCACGGGCTGCTCCTGGGGTGACCCCAGCTGGTCCCATCTGCTCCCACCCGGGCTCAGCGGGACCAAATGTGGGTCGTGGGGGGCACGGGTGACACGGGGAGCAGCTGCTCCCCCCGGGATTACCCAGCTGCTGGCGAGCTGGCATGGGGAGCGTCTCCTCCGCAAGGTTCCCTTCCCGGGGATTAGGGATAATGCATCTGGAGCAGCGCGCGCTCAGCCAGGTCTGTGATTTATCTGAAAATCAAATTCCAGTAATCGTGCCTGCCATCTGTCCCCTGCGGCCACCGACAGAACCGGCCCCAGGGCTCCGTGTCCCTCCCCGAGCATCGTCCCCGAGCTGCCGTGGGGGTTCCTGGGGGTGGCATGGGGCACCCTGGGCAGAATATGTCCCCAGGAGCTTTTTTGGGATGGTGTGGGGTGCACCTGTGCCAGGGTGTGGGACCCGGAGAGCTCAGCACCCTGCAGGGATGCTCTAGTGTCCCCATGTCCCCACACATCCATGGGTGCAAGACCCGGAGAGCTCAGCACCCTTCAGGGATGCTCTGATGACCCTGTGTACCCACACATCTGTGGGTGCCAGGATGCAGGACCCGGAGAGCTCAGCACCCTGCAGGGATGCTCCGATGTCCCCGTGTCCCCAGGACCCAGCGACCTCAGCCCCCTGCAAGAACACGGGCAGGAGGATGTGATGGGGCGGAGGTGGGGACCCCTGCCCTGCCCAGAGGACACGGTAGCAGCAGGGATGTCCCCGACCCCCGCAGGGAAGGCAGAAGGCGGCAGGATCCATCCTCTCCCCTGGCAGGGAGGCTGCAGGCTGCAGAGCAGCCCCGGGGAGGGGGTCCAGGGCCCCCAGTGCTCCCCCCCAGCCCTCATTCCCAGCTCATTAAGGCTCTCCCATTATTCTGACATTTGTGCGCGTCACGTACCGGGGAAAGAAGTAATTTACTTAGAAGAAATTAAAAGTTCATTTTAATTGAGCGCACACTGCAGTATGCAAATGCGGGGCGCATTATGTACACTGATGCAGAGACAAAGGCTGTAATCAGCTGTTAACCCTTCGCGAACCAGCTCTGCACACCGCGCCAGCATCGCTCCGACCACGCCGGAGACCCCGTCCCCACGGCAGGATGTCCCCTGGCTGTGTGGCTCCGTGACCCGGCATCGTACGCGGGTGCAGGATGAATCCCTGGAGCATCTCTCCGCGCCGGATGCAGGAGTCAGACTGGGATGCGAGTGCTGAAGGTTGTCCCTTAAATCCCTGTGACGTGTCGGGATGGATCGGAGCCAGCGAGACGGGGTGCACGGCTGGGGCAGGGGTCTCTGGGGGGGATTCAGCCTTTTTGGGAAGTCTGGTGAGATGGGAATGAAGGTCCAACGGCCAAAATATGTCTCGTCGTGCCTGTGACCACCCTCAAATCGCAGGCGTGACGAGCCCATGATTTTTTGTTTTATGAGATCCCTGCTGCAGGAGACAGACAAATTACCTCCAACCTCGGGATCGAGATGCCTCCAGACTCCCAAACGAAGGGAGACAGTGGCAGTGGGAGGATGTAATGAGTTGTCGGTGCTCAGCAAGGCACCCAGGAGGGGGGGATGCTGTTGGGCATCCCTGCGCCTGGCACCGCGCCTTTGCCAAGGGTGACAGGGACACACCCAGGAGGGGACACCCTGGGGCAGGGGGGTGACAATGGCACTTTTCACCCCAGGCCACGCAGGGAGGAGGATTGGGGTGCACCTCGGAGCTTGCACCCCCTCCCCAGCCACCCTTTGCCCATCCTGTGTTCCCAGGAGCCACAGCCCCAGTGCCCCCAGTTGGCTCCCAGTACAACAGGCAGGCAGGGTGGTCTGGGTGGCTGCGGTGCAGCGGGGAGGATTTAATTGCTGCGGCGTAACCTTTGCATCCCGCCCCACGTGCCGGCCGGGCGCCGGGCTCCGCAGCTCCAGATGGCACCCGGGAAAGAGTTAAGTCCGCTGTGATCAACAGCAAGAAGCGAGTGGTAAACAATTTTTCTCTCCCTCTGCTAAATTAATATGCAAATTCCCCCCCCTTCCCACCCCCCGTTCTTGCTTCGAAATTAGCGAGGTAGAATGCTCGGGCTAATTATGCATTCAAACGAGCAGGCTTCGTTAATGTGGCACTAAGAGGAGCCTGAAAATGATTGTGAGACGATGAAATTGAAATTGGAGCACGGCACTTCTCATGCATCTGGAGTCACTCTTGCGTGCCCCGGCAGATGGAACCTGGCGGTGACCGGCAGCCCCCGCCGCCACGGCCGTGCCCGTGCCCCCGCAGCACCCGCAGCACCCGCAGCCCCCGCAGCATCCTCCTCCCACTCCAAAACCAGTTACAAGCTGTCCCAGCCCGGGGATGGAGGGGTGGGATGGGTCTGTGGGGGTCCTGCTGGGCGATGCCTCTGGTAGCATCCCGTGGTCCTGTGGTCCTGAGCGCGGCTGGGGGCACGTTTCTCCCCCCGGGCTGAATCCTGGTCCCCCAGGCAGCCAGCACGGTCTGAGCGTGGTGGGTAAAGCTCCACGTGTCCTGGGGTTTGGGTGGATAAACCTCCGGGTGGTTAAACCTCCGGCGCCTGGATGCGCTCCAGGGGATGCTGAGACCCGCCGGCTGCAGGGGAATCCCGAGGGGGTCCCGTCCCCGTCGCCACATCCCGGTGGGTTTGGTGCCCAGCAGTCGTTGGGGCATCCCAGTAAGGACCAGACCGGTGGCACATCCACATCCATCACATCGCGGCCAGGTGTGAGCCCCTGCCCCACTGACGTCCCCCTGCGTGGCTGGGTGGCGCGGTGGCATCCGGGGTCGGGCTGGGGGCTGCTCTGTCCTCACGGCCCCGTCCCCCAAGGAAAGCAGTGGGGTGGAGATCTGCAGAGGGAAAAGTGGGAGAAAAGGCTGAGGGTGACAAGACAAATAAATAAATTTGAGTTTTTATGCTGGGAGACGTTTCACGCTGGGGATGAGCGGCTGTGGGCTGCGACAGGCACACGGGGTGACAAGGGATTCATGGGGAAACCCGCTCAGGATGTCACCAACCGAAATTTCCGCTGGGATAACAGCCCCCTGCTGTCTGCATGGCTTGGGGTCAGCACACAGGAGCTAAACCCAGCTTCTTGTGAGACCCGGCAGCACTGCGGCCGCAGCCCTGACCCGGCAGCTGCAGCAGGACCGGCTGACCCGACCCTGGGCAGGCAGCAGAGATGGATGCTGGTGTTAAATATTCATCGGAGGCGTGGATTTTACTGGAAGTGTCCATTAGCAGGTGATGCACAGCCGGCAGCGTGCTCCCGGCAGCCGGGACATGCCGTGGCGGGCGGAAGGCGGCGGGAAGGAAGATGGATGCTCCGGAGGAGGCTCCGGCAGAACCGCCAGCCAGATGCACCGATAGTGATCAATGGGGAGCTGCTCACCCGCCAGGAATAACGAGAAATAAACAGACGAGGAGATGAACAGCCCCCCAGAAAGGAAGGGAAGGAATGGGGGAGCAGCAGGGAGGCAGACCCTGGGGGAGACGGTCCCTTGGACAGGGGTGGGAAGCGATGGCACGGTTTGGTCCAGAGGGATGCTGAGCACCCCAGTGGGATGTTGAGCACCCTGGGGGGATGCTGAGCATGCCGGAGGGGGATGCTGAGCACCCCAGAAGGATATCGAGCATCCCAGAAGGATGCTGAGCAACCCAGAGGGATGTTGAACACCCTGAAGTGATGTTGAGCACCCCGGAGAGGGATGCTGAGCACCCTGGAAGGATGCTGAGCACCCCACAAGGATGTCGAGCACCCTGGAGGGATGCTGAGCAGCTTGCATGGATGTCAGGTGTCCCAGAGGGATGTTGAGCATCCAAGAGGGATGCTGAGCACCCTGGAAGGATGTCGAGCACCCCAGACGGATGCTGAGCCTTTTGGAGGGATGCTGAGCGCTCCTGAGGACACACTTTCGCAGAAGAGACCGTCGAGCTCAGAGCAAGTGTGCTGGTCCAGGCTGGGGCAAGGGCAGCCCCCAGGACCCCCTGGGCCGGCTCCGCTCCGCAGCGTGGCCCAGGGTCAGGGCTGGCATGCGGAGGGGGTTGTTTTCCCCCTCTCTCCGGTAATTTTTCCCTCTGACTATGATGCATAGCGGTGCTAATTCGGCACGTTGCCATTAATTCCAGCACAGCTGCCACTCTCTCCCTCAAGGCATCTCGCTAATACGCAGCTTCAGAGCCTCTCAGCAAATTAACATCATTTGTTCTGCAGAACATGTTTTATTTCTACACTACATGCATAGCTTATTACTCCGCCAGAATCTCGGGGTGTGCGGGGAGGCAGCGCCGGTGGGCACGGCTCTCGGAGCCAGCCCTGCTCCCCACCTCGCCGTGCCCGTCCCCGAGCAGGCGCAGGGACACCATGGCATAGTCCCACCATGCCACCCCGTGCTGCTGTGCCTGAGCCAAGCCGGAGCTGCAGGGATTTTCTCCCGGCAGCGGGATGCTGGGATGCTGCTGGTGCAGCCCAGGCGGGTGATGGGATGGCGGCAGTGTGCCAGCTGGTGTCTCCTGCATCCCCCCGGTGCAGAGGGATGCTCCCACATTTAGGGACATGTAGGGGACCCAAGAGGTCCCCTGCGGCCAGAACCAGGGGGTCGGGCGCTCAGCATCCAGAGCAGGGAGCCCCAGAGGCAGCTGTGGCAGAGATGTGTCCCCTTGTCCCCATTTGGCACAGCCACCCTGCACCCCAGCACCCTCCCGCTGCCCCCCACAGCCACCCCGCATTCCCCCTTCCCTCCTGCCGTTATTGCTCTGGCTGATCAGTGCCTCTGGAGTTTCGGTGAATGATCTCTGGGTGATGGGGAGATGCTGAGTGGGTGGCTGTGGGCAGAGGGACCCTGGCCCCGAGCCCCCCCCAGCCCTAGGACCAGGCTGGGGGTTATGGGGTGTGATGGCAAAGGGCAGCAGGACTCCCGACAGTGGCCGCTCGGGGCTGGAACAAAGCATCTCCCATCTCTGGAAGATCCTGGGGCTGCTGGCGGTGGGTGCAAACTGGGCAGGGTGACACGAGATGGGCAGGGTGACACGAGCCAGGCAGGGTGTCCCGCCCACCATCCAACAAACCAGGGTCCCCACCGGTGATAATATCAGGTCTTTTGCTTTGATTAAGGTTATTTAAGCTTTTTACCGAAACATAAAACCTGATTGTTTGCATAAACAGCCTAATTGGATTAGAGCGCACGGCATCGCTAATGCTGCAGGCTGCCGGGGAGCCGGCGGTGGCACCGGGGCCACACCGGCATCTCTGCCCCCCAGGGTGGGTTTGGCAGGAGGTGGGTGAGACACCACCATGCTGGGGTCTGCACCCCCCCACTGCCCCTCCCAGCCACGGACGGACCCTGCCTTGGGGTGGTGACGGCCGCGTGGGGACACCGGTGTCCCCAGCACATGGTGCATGGCGAGAGGGGACGAAGCCCCTGCTCTGGCACTGCCTACGGGAGGAGGAGGAGGAAGGAGGAGCGGGATGAAGGTGCCGAGCAGGGAGCCGCGGGTAGGCAGGGGGGCTTTGCAGGAATGCTGCTGCGTGCACGGCGTTTCCATGGCTGGGAGCTGCAGAAGGCTTTCGTGGCACAAGGCAGCGCGGCTCCATGAATATTTCATTAGCGGAGCAATGTGGTGTGCTGCAGAGAACATCTGGCCGGGGTCCCTGGAGACCCCCACCGTGTGCAGGAAGCAGGAACTGTGAAATATGGAGGAAAACGAGGGAGGGGGGGAGATGGGGGGAGCGTCCCGCAGCATGGGGAGCGTTCCTGCCCCCCCAACCCCGCGATGGGCTGCACGGGGCAGGCGCGGGGCTCCGTCCTGCTGGGGATGCACAAGGTGGAGGGGCTGCGGCGGTGCCGTCTGGCTGCTGGAGGGACATTTTCTGATCCTCCATGGGGTGTTCTGGGGACCTGGCTGCAGCACGGTCTGTTCCTTGCAACAGGGTGCTGCGGTTAATCCCAGTATCCGATGCGGGAATGGGCAGAGCTGCTCCTCCAGTTTGGAGCTGTGATGCACGGGCTGGATGTGTGGCAGCCAGGGGGGGACCAGCCCGGCCAGCGATGCCTGAGGGTGTGATGGGGTGGGATGTGATGGGATGGGATGGGATGGGATGGGATGGGAGGGATGGGACGGGATGGGATGAGATGGGACAAGATAGAATGGAATGGAACAGAATGGAATGGGACGGCTCCTCTTGCCTTGCTCCACTTCCCTCCCAGGGAGATGCTGGTGCCCTCAAAGCTGGATGCTGCGGCATCCCCAGGGCTGAGCCCCTGCAGGTGCTGGGTGCCAGGGGCCGAGGACACCAGGGGAGGCTTGTCTGGGTGGTGTTGGTGCAGAGAGGATGTCCCCAGGCACAGGACTGCTGCTGGGTCCTTCGGGGCGCAGAGCAGGAGGCAGGGGTCGGGGCGGTGCAGGGGGTCAGCGTTGCCAACATCTCTGTTCCCCTTCAGTGCCGGCTCCTTCCCCCGTGCTGGCCAGGTTTGGTGCCTGGGGAGCCCTTTCCTTTGGGTGGGTGCCAGCAGAGCTGCGAAGCCGCAGCGCTCCTGGCACACCGGCATCCGCTGCTGGCTCTGACGCTGCTCCTGCCCCGCGGGATGGGCAGCACGCTCGCGAGCCTGCACCAGCATGCGGCAGCATCGGTGCCGCCGGTCCGAGGCTCTGCCCTGCACCCCCAAGGCTGCCAACACTCACCCCCACCCCATGAGACCCCCACCTGCACCCCAGCCCCAGCACCCAGCGCTCCTTGGATGTGACCCCACATCGTGCGGCTTGTGGCTGCGGGACCACGACCTTCCCATCACCTCTCCCTGCTCCCTGCAGCCCTCCCCTTCCCTCCTCCTCCTCCCCAGCCTCGGTGGGCACCGAGGGCTCTCTGCCCACCCCCTCCTTCTCCCTCGTCCCCAGGCTGGGCTCAGGTTGGAAGCAGGGGACGGTTCCCACGTGCCAGCCCTGGGCTTCGGCTCACAGCCTCCCCACTCCGCCGCGGCCACCGCCGCCGACCCCACCGCTGCCAGCAGACAAAGCCCGACCAGACAAAGCCGCAGCCTCCCTCGCCGGCCCCCGCGTGCATGGCCAGGGATGACAAATCCCCTTCTGCAGCCATCAGCCCAGCCTGGCCGGCACCCGCATCCCTCAGCTGCCCGTGCCAGGCAGTGCTGCAGGCAGCGAGGGGATGGCATTGCCATGGGGTGGGCTGGCAGCACCGTGGGGTGGGCTGGCAGTGCCGTGGGGCAGGCAGGACACGGGCAGAAGGGTGGCGGGACGGCCGGCGAGGCCGTGAGCATCCCACACGGTGCAGCCCCGGCCACAGACACATGCACGCACACTCAGGCTCTAAAACGAAGGCAAATACCTCTCCTCTCCAGCTCCATCATCCGCTGCCCATCCTGCCTCCGCCGTGCCGTGCCGCTGCCGCGCTGCCCGTCCTCCACACATCCCACGCCGGGACGGGCTGCCAGACCCTCCTCTCTGCTGCTGGCGGGTTTTGGCCCCGCGCTGCCTGCTGGCGTTTTGGCAGCGGCTCCGGCGATGGCATGTGTCCATTATTTTTTTTTTTTCCCTCTTTCACAATCCGTCCTCCCCAGCCATCTCCGCCGGTGCCTCCGGAGCCGCCTGCGGTGCCAGCTCGCAGGGAAATTGGCAGCGAGCGCGGCGCAGGGATCCTCCCGCAGCTGCCGGAGCCCTTCTGCCAGCCACCAGCCTTGGCACGGGGGGCCGGGGGGCCGTGGGGGGCTGCCGACGCTTGGCAACCCTTCCCTGGCACCGCGCGCCCCAGCCGCTGCCGCAGCTTCGCTGCCAAAAACCAAACAGTGGGGAGAAAATGAGGAAAATGGTGCAGAGAGGGGCTGGCTTCGCTGTACCTGGTGGTGGGGGACCAGACGGGGGTCCCTTTCCTTTGCTGCTGGGAGATGTCCTTGTCCCTTGGCGGAGGATGCTGGTGTCGCACAGGGAGGCTCAGCCCTGTCTGTCCCCATCGTGTCCCCAGCATAGCCAGGGGAGCCCATGCCGGGGCTGGCGAGCGGCGGTGCAGCCCGGCTGGGTGATGCTGCGTGGCGAGGACGGCTCCCGCAGACACACCTCTTACCCAGCATCCGTCTGCTGCCGAGGGGGGCCCGGGAAATTGGGAAGGGGAGAGCGGAGGAGGGACTTGTGGTGATGAGTGGGGGGTTTTGGGGTGCCCTCTGGCCGTGTGCTGCTCTGCACAGCCACCCAGTGTGACACGGCATCCTCACCCAGGACCAAAATCCCGGCCCCGGTGGTGCCATCGTGTCGCGGCTCCATCCTGGCCATCCACCGGTGTTGCAGCCACCCTGCCCTTTGGCTTTTCTTCCCCACATTCCTGGTCTTTTTGGAAGGAGAAGCGGGACCGTGGCTTGAGCATCCCACGTGTTCCCGGCGCTGATGCCCCAGAGGGTCCCCGAGGTCAAGGGACACCATGGGGACAGCTGGGGACAGGCTGCCAGCCCAGCGCCCTGCTCAGCTTCACCCAAAATAAGTCATTTCCCGACGGACACCTTTACCGGGAGCTACAGGGGTGCTGAGGCTGCCCCGCTGCCCTCTCCCCAGCCCCACGGCACAGCCCCATGGCACAGAGCACCGGGAGCGCCGGTCGAGGCACCAGCACACAGGGACCATCCTGCCGTCACCCTTCAACAGATTTACACTCAAATCAGGGACGCCTTTAATGGGGATGGCAGGAGACACCAGGATCCTTCCGTGGGGCAGGATGAGGCCACGCATGGGCCACACCGGCCCCATCCTGCCATGCAGCACCCAGTGTCCCTACTGGTGGCACATCCCAGCCCAAGAGCCACCAGCCAGGGATGCAGCAGCTCCCGGGATGGTAGGGACGGTCCATGGGAAGAGCCGCGGGAGCCATCCCAGTGTGCCCCTCTGCCCGCGCCCCCGTCCCCCGGGCTGCCCGTGTCACACGTGCGCCTGCCAGCTCCTGGAATAAGCAGCTAATCTCCATCAATCATAATTTCGCACAATTATCATAATGGGGCCATTTCGCACTTATCCTCCCCACGTGACGCGGGAGGCACTTACGGCTCCACTTCAAGCTGAGCGGCTCCGAGCCGCTCCCGTCCCCGGGGGAGCCCAATGGCAATCGTGACCCCTGCGAGCCCTGATGGCAATCACATCCCTCATGAGTCCCGATGGCAATCGTGTCCCCCGTGAGCCCTTGGGGACAGACCCGTCCCCTGCCACCCTGGTGCAGGGAGTGGCTCCGGCAGCGGATGCTCGTGCTGGGGGGGATGCAGGCACAGGGGGATGGTAGCAGGACCCCATCGCCTGGCTCGTGCCCTCTCGCGCTGAGGTTTAAACCCCCAAACAGGGACAATTCATCTGGTTCCTCCCCCTCTATGGCCCTGCCGCCCCGCTCCCCACGGCAGCCCCCCGGTTGCGCCGATGACGTGCAGCGTGTGGCGGGGGGTCCTGCTGGCAGCCCCGGCTCTGACCCTGCAGTAGATTAGGGGGGCCGGGAGGTGACGAGGCGCGAGGGCGGCGGGTAGGGGATTAGGGACCGGCAGATGGATGGAGATGGAATATTTCACTCCACCTTGTTTACTGTTCCCTCCTCAGTTGGGGACCCCAGCATGGGATGTGGCTCTGTCCCCACTTGGGCTGGGGACAGGCTGGTGACACAGTGCCCGTGGGCTCAGGGTGTCCCAGGGGGACAGATGGGCTCCCCCCTCGCCGCGCTCCATCCTCGCCCCAGGCAGCATCACCCACGTCCACCCCCCCGCAGCCCCGCGGCGTCTGCGGTGTTTACACCACCCCACTAATTACTTTCCTTCTTTTTTTTTTTTTTTAATAAATACGGATGTTGCCACAAGTAAACTCTAATGTAATAAAAGCTTTCTGCTGGATCCATAATTAATCAGCGAGCGGAAAACCCTCCTGCCGGGGCAGGCTGTGGGGCTCACACCCGGCCGGGGGGGATGTGAGGGACTGCGGTGACAGGCTGGGGACACCCTGCTGCCCTGGGGACCGCTGCAACAGCCTGGAGACCTGGGGGGTCCCTGGAGCAGCTCCCTCCCTCCCATCCAGCCCCGGGATGGCTGGCGGTGGCCGGGTGCTGCTGGTGGCCAGGGCTGAGCATCGTCACCAGGGTCGTGGCCGACTCCAGATGGCCAGTGGGCACCAGGTGCCGGGGGACGTTGCGGCAGAGGGTGGCTCAGGGTGGACATCTGCTGCGCACGCGGCCAGCTGGCCCCGCAGCCACCGTGGACGGGGACAGCACGGCCCCATCGCATCCCCGGGGCGGGGGTCCCCCAACAACCCGGAGGGGACGCACAGGCTCAGAGGAGCATCCCGCCTGGTGCATGTCCCCGTGGCTGTCACAGCCCTGTCCCCACCCTGTGCACCCTGTCCCCTTGGGCAACGACTGGACCCCTGCAGAGCCCCCCCTGCGGTACGCAGCCCTGATCCCCCCTGGGGGGGTTAATCCCTGCAGCCTGCGGGGACTGGGGGGGCTGGTGACAGATGGCAAGAGTGCAAAGGAGAATGAAAGCGGGGGTGGCCGGGCTGGGGGGTGCCGGGCACATCTGCGGGGTGGCACGTGGGCATGGGGAGCGGTGAACCCTCTACAGGGGGCTGGGCACTGGGGGCTGGCCCTGAGCTGCTGGGGGTGCTGAGTGCCTCCTGCTGCGGCTCTGCACGGGGGAGGCGTGCAACGGGGGGCGTGCAACAGGCGTGCGGTGGGGAGGGAGCCGTGCAACAGGGATCTGTGCAATGGGGAGGGAAGCATGCAATGGAGAGCCGTGCAACACCCGTGCAACAGGGAGCGAGCCGTGCAACAGCTGTGCAATGGGGAACTGCGCACTGGGAAGCCGTGCAATGGGGACAGAGCCATGGACTGAGGAGCCGTGCAATGCACCGTGCAACGCGGAGCTGTGCAACGGGGAGGGATCTGTGCAATGGGGAGCTGGGCCAAGAGGAAGGTGCAGAGAGGAGGTGTGCAGCAGGGCACAGTGCAGCAGGGCTGGGGCAGGGCTGGGGGGTGCACACCCTGGGGTGCAGCAGGGCTGGAGCAGGGCAGGTGGGTGCACACCCTGGGATGCAGCACGGCTGGTGGGTGCACACCCCGCGGTGCAGCAGGGCTGGGGCAGGGCTGGTGGGTGCACACCCTGGGGTGCAGCAGGGCTGGAGCAGGGCTGGTGGGTGCACACCGTGCCGTAGCTGGGCTTGTCCCCAAGGCTGGGCTCCTGTCCCCGCTTCCGCTCCCAGCCCCGCTGTGC
This sequence comes from Syrrhaptes paradoxus, assembly GCA_013400615.1. Lineage (NCBI taxonomy): Eukaryota > Metazoa > Chordata > Aves > Pterocliformes > Pteroclidae > Syrrhaptes > Syrrhaptes paradoxus. The sequence continues at coordinate 17,589 of VZTO01027613.1, forward strand.
CTCGCTGGGCTGCTGGCCCCGGCCCCTGGTGGAAACACACCTGAGGGAGGTGGGTGGGGGTCCTCCCGGCTGCCCCGCTTCACGCACCACAGCGCACAGCTGGAAAAACAGGGCTCCAGTGGAGGAGCGGGCTGGGGGTCTGGGTGGGGACAGTGCTGGGACATGTGCCACCAGAGAAGGGCTGGCACGTGGTGGCTTGTGTGGCACAAGGGCCATGTGCCTCCATGCAAGGCGCTGCCCCCTGCCCACGGCACAGCTGGACCAGCAGCATCCCAGTGCCAAGGGTGGCATGGCTGGGGGGGGTCCTGCCCCAGCCCCCCATGGCTGCACCCCCTGCCCGTCGCCCATGGGGGTCTGTGTGTCCCTCGATGTCTGTGTGTCCCAGGATGTCCATGTGTCCCTGGGGTGTCCGTGTGTCCCCAGGATGTCTGTGTGTCCCTGGGATGCCCATGTGTCCCTGGAACATCTGTGTGTCCCCATGGATGTCTGTGTCCCCCTGGGATGTCCGCGTGTCCCGGGATGTCCGTGTGTCCCAGGATGTCTGTGTGTCCCCACGTATGTCTGTGTGTCCCCATGGATGTCTGTACGTTCCTGGGAGGTCCGGGTGTCCCCAGGAGGTCTGTAGGGTCCTGGGATGTCTGTGTGTCCCTCGATGTCCGTGTGTCCCCAGGATGTCTGTGTGTCCCTGGGATGCCCATGTGTCCCTGGGATGTCCGTGTGTCCCGGGAACATCTGTGCGTCCCCATGGATGTCTGTACATTCCTGGGATGTCTGTGTGTCCCCAGGATGTCCGTGTGTCCCTGGGATGTCTGTGTGTCCCTCGATGTCTGTGTGTCCCCAGGATGTCCATGTGTCCCTGGGGTGTCCGTGTGTCCCCAGGATGTCTGTGTGTCCCTGGGATGTCTGTGTGTCCCTGGGATGTCCGCGTGTTCCTGGGACGCCGGCCCCGCCCCCAGTGGGCGGTTTGGGGCCAATTCCCCATAAAACGGCTGCAGTGTGGGGGGGGACCGTTCGGTCGCGGAACGCGGGGGCAGCGGCGCTGCGGTTCCGCCGGAGCCCGTTCGCGGGCGGACCGGTCCCCCGCTGCGCGGTGCCGCCGCCGCCAGGTGAGGCCCCGGCGGGGCTGCGGGAGGCGGCAGCGGGCCGGGGGGCCCCGGGATGGGAGCGGCCTGGCCCCGAAGCCAGAGCGAGCCGTGGGCCGGGCTCTGCGCCCCCGCGGGACCCGCTGGCCTGGGGGTGGGAGGGGGAGTTCGCCGGCCGATGCCGTGATTAACGGTGGCGTTAATTAAAATATCATCAACATCTCGTCAGCCTGGGCGGGAGCGGCGCTTGGCGAGGCTCGGCCGTGGCTCCGGCCCCTCCGGGGGCTCGCAGCGGCCCTTTGCCGGGAGGGGACGCGGGTGGTGCCGGTTTGTGGCAGCGCCAGGCCCCGGCCCCAGGCTGGGAGGCCCAGCGAGGCCCAGCTTCGCCCTCTGGGGCCTGGGGGCTGTGGGGCGAAGGATCCTCCTGCTGCTCCTCCCGGGCTGGGTGTAAGCAGGGCGAAGGGCAGGGAGCTGGCTGGGGAAATCCTGGCTGGGATGGAGGAATGCGGCCCTTCCTTTCCAGGAGAGGTGCGGGGTCTGTGGCGGTTCAGCCTCGAGGCTTCCAGCTCGGCCGGGCTGTGCGGGTTCCAGCTCCACCAGGTTTTTCGGTGGTTTTGTCGTGCCCAGAGCTGGTGTGAGCTCCCCAGAGGGTTTTGTTTCTTCCTTTAGGAGGGTGGGGTTTGAGCCTTCCCTTTCAGGGCAGCAAACGCTCATCTTGCTGCACTGCCGTGATCTCCTGGCCCCAGTGACAAACGTCGTATTCAGGTTGGTCCTGCTGGAGCTGGTGTTACCGGTATCCCTGAGCAAGGGGCAGGACAGAGGAAACAGCCCCAGTGTTAGTCACCCAGTCCCGAGTGTCTGCAAGGCTGCACGCACCCAGTCAACACCAGTTCTCTGAAGTCAGTAAGCGCCCAGGCCCGGCTAGAGGTGCTGCTGTTTATTGTTCCATTAAATCTGGACTGGCAGTGTGGTGGAAAGGGGATAATGTCGTTTTTGGAAGGCGCTGTTCTGAAGCAGCGGCTAACAAACACCTGCTCTGGAGCCGTACGAGGAGCGGTGAGTACGCCAAGTGCACTTAACCGCGCTGGAGCACGGCGTGATCCTGGCAAATGGTTGCTTGTGATTAACGCCCCTCTTAACGCCCGGGGTATTAACATCTCGCCGGTGAGCTGGCCTCAGGCACGGGCTGGGAGGAGGTGATTTGGTTTAGGTTCTGGATGATGTTCTCTATTTTATATTTTAGTCTCCACAGAGAAATGGAAAGATGTCACGCGAGCTTTGTCATGACCTGTTTTGTTTATTTCCATCCTGATGTCACAAGTGCTCAAGGTTACCACGCTCTGGGTTTAAAGCCTCTCCCCCTCCCAGATGTTTCCGCACAAAATCACAAGTTGCTTTTGCAGAAGCAGAAATTGAGGTCGATATGCAAAAGAAAATACGTACAAAGCCTATGTCTGGCTTGAGAAATGCTCCGAAGGTGGATGGGAGAGGCTGCAGCGCTCTCAGCTACATCCAGGCAAAAATAAACACTTGCTGCTGTCAGCGGGTGCTGCCTGTGGCCACCTCTGAGCAGCCCCAGCTGGGTTAAGCCGTGCTCAGCTCATCCCTGAGGAGCTGCTAGTTCTCTGGATCCTTTTTGTTTCAGCTCCTCCCCATGGTGGGAAGCTGAGCAGGGAGTTGGGCTGCTCCACTAATAGGTATTTATCAAAAATATAGTGAAAAAAAGAGTCATTATTGCTGGCATTGAGGAAGTGTCACGTGCGCTCTTACAGAGTGAGAAGCTGTCATCCTTTGGCTATCTCCTCTTGTCCTAGTGTCTCTCTGGGGATACTTCAGCGCTGGTGTTTAATAGCAGCCATTAGGCCGTGCAGTAAAACCCTTTTTCTGCTGCCGCAGCCCTGTTCTTGCCTCTCCGCTCCCCTGCTGGTGTCAGTGACGGTCTCTGTACGCAGAGGGTGCTGCTTCTTGCTGAGCTTCCAGCCAGAGCTCCAGGCTCTGTGCAGAGGGGGGTCAGGATTCTTCTGAGGCATCTCCTCACTCCTCTCAGTTCGTTGCTGCTTTGTCTTGTCTTGAGTGCACCGGCGGTCTCCCCAGCAAAGTGTTCCCGGAGTCCCCAGCGCTTCCATCTCCCCGTTCTTACGTGTTCTGCACCGTGCGTTAACTTTTTCCCTGGTGCTTCTGTGGGGTGATCCAGACAGCGTCCAGCACTGTGACACAGACCTTTCCCTTTGAAAGATGAAAAGGGGGGTGAAGGGCCGACTTCAGGTACCTTTCACCAGTTGCCACAAGGGCTTTTTTGCTCCCTTCTCGCGTGAGCACATAGGTTGATGTCATTGTGCTGTTTAAGCACAACAGCAGAATGCGTGACACTTGTGCCAGCCCATGATCTTCCTGTGAAGCCTTTAATGGTGCTGGGACACTTCCCTGGTCCTTTTTGGAGATTTTCTCTGTTGAGATGCCCCTGTGCATCGTGTCACCGGGCCGGGGTGATGGTTGAGCTGTGCTCAGATCAAGCTCCAGCTGCTCAGGTGGAGCCCGGTGCCACGGCTGAGCGTGTCCCGATGCTCTGCCCAGCTCTGGGTGCTGCCAGGTCGGTAGGTTCAGAAGTAACAAACCCACAGGTCTGTGTGTGTGAGGTTGCGCTTCCCTGCTGGGGTTTGCTGGGAAAACCATCTGCTGGGCGCGGGGAGGGCTCCTGCTGCCTGTGGCTGTTCGGGAGCTGTTAACCACACGGTCTGTCACGTACGGAAGCTTCTGAGCTGGAGCAGTGGTGGTGATGGATGACCTGTCAGGTGGGAGGGTTCGGGCACTTTCCTGTGTTTGGATGTGCTGTTGCTCAAAGGAAAACCCGTGCAGGAAACAATCCTCTGCTGGGCTAAACCTTAGGATTTCATGTCTAGCTCCATGCTGGAGGCACAGAGCAAGGCGATGGTTTAGCAAAGCGATGGAATCTGCAGATCGAGAGCTAGGTACTGTTGTAATGATTTAATTCCTTTAAATACTGGTCCCACTGAGTTAGAATGGCACCTCAAGTAGCCACTGCTATTATTGATCAATGAAAACTATTTCATAATCTAAGTTAGACTGGTTTTTAGGGACGCTGAGGCTGCGCGGGGAAGGGTCTTTCTCTGCTCTTCCATCCAGGCAGGGCCCAGCGCACTGGGGATGCAGCAGTCTGAAGCATAACCATTAATAATAGAGTGGGTATTATTCAAATGAAGGCTGCCACTTTTCCTTTGTGGGAATAAACCCCTGGGTAATCGCTGCACGTACTTATCTGTTCCTATAATTGCTTTCTGCAGAATCACTCCAAAACAAGCGGTGCTGGCGGGATGCTGATCTCCCTGCTCTTCCCCCAAGCGAGCTGGCCCTTTCGACGCCTCGCCCGGGACTTGCACCGTTGCAGGTGGGGGTTGCGTGGGCAGAAGAGGGCTGGCTGTCCCCGCAGGGGTCTGCAAACCGCCCGGGCTGCCTACAGCAGTGACATTACCCCTGTTTTTGCTCGGGCTGTGGCTTTTGGTGATAAAATTGCCATCATTGACAAAAATGGTGAGCACACTTACAGGGACCTTCTCAGGCAGAGTCTGCGCTTGTCCCAGGAGATCTGCAGAGTTCTGGAGTGCTCCAGCAGGGACTTGAAGGAAGAGAGGATCTCATTTTTGTGTCCCAATGATGCCTCGTACGTGGTGGCCCAGTGGGCTTCCTGGATGAGCGGGGGCATAGCAGTGCCCCTGTACAAGAAACACCCCGTGCAGGAGCTGGAGTACGTGATTCAGGATTCACAGAGCGCTCTAGTCATCGCAGCAGAGGAGTACGTGGGGAAAATAACCCCTAGTGCTGAGAAGCTGGGAGTCCCGCTTCTGCCACTGCTCAGGTCTCACGGCGATGGATCTGCAAGTCATGCAGCAGGGGCAGAGGGTCCCTTGACAACCTGCTCCTCGTGGAAGGACAGAGGAGCCATGATAATCTACACTAGCGGCACAACGGGAAGACCAAAAGGTGTCCTCAGCACCCACGAGAACGTCCAAGCCGTGGTGAGTGCTGCTTTCCCCCAGCAACGCTTGTGCCGGGTTACAGATCCTGCCCTTCAGAGGTGATCTGGGGTTGCAGCCCCAAAGCACAACACACTTACCCCAACCCAATTCCTGCACAGAGCTCTGGGGCTGTCTCTTAAAGGTCCTCAGCGCTTTTAAGGTGAACGCACAGAGTGTTTGAGGCTCTAAATCTGGTCCTTGTGGTGTTGCTGTGCTGCAGCCAGCAGCAGATGGGACCCTTCTCCCTGCTTTCCTGGAAAGCAGAAGGGCTGAGACCTGTTGGAAAAAGACTGCTTGCTTTGCAGTTTGCTTTTCTTCCCGGTGACTGGGAAAGAATCTTTGCCCCTAATTGGAATATAACTGAGCCCAGCCCAGTGCTGGAGCGTGTGAAGTCTGTGCATTATTCAGCTGGATATCCCCAAGGCAAAAAAATCCATTAGCTCTCTGAGCCAAAAGGAATTAAAAGTTTGAAGGAGCTTGCTGACTGCCTCACCGGTGGGTGATCGCTGCCTGCAACTCTAGCATTCCTCATGCCATTAGGGAAGAAGGGCAGGGAACACAGTGTGCCTCGCGGATGCCTCCGAGAGCTGACGTTGTGCTGGGTGCTCGGGTACCGCCGTGATGGCAGGATGTGAAAGCCTTGATGGATTGAGCCAGGGCTTGGCTATATTGAGCAAAGAATCTGTTCCCTTACAAATATGCCGATCATCCGGGAGGTGGCCTGAGCAGTCACCATCTTTTGTGCTGCCTTGCAGAAAGCCTAAATCCTGCTCCCTGCCCTGTGGAAGAGGGTTGTGAATGACACGGCTGAATTCCACGGTTCAAATGCTTTCTTATTTTTAGATGGCTGGAAATAAGCTTTCCAGTTGCTAACGCTGGGCTCTGAAGAGCTTTCTTCACCCAGAAGCCTGGGGTCTAATGCTTTAGATAATTATCTCTTTGTAGCAGAGTAGTTTAGAAGCTTGATATATATATATATATTTTATTTTTTTTTTTGCTAACATGAAGCCTATTTTCTGCATATCGGTGATTTTTCTGCTTCGACTGACTATCCCTTACAGGTGCTAAAAGCCTGATGTCATCACTGTCCAAACCATGTCAACATTTTTCTGGGAAAATTAGTTTTTGATTCCTATTTCTGCCAACTCTGCATGTGTGGCAGCAGGCTAATAATTGTATAGCCCCTGCTTAAAAGAATTGTTGGGTGTCTCTCAGTAATGAGGAAGGACTTTGCTGATACACATGAAGATACGTAGTGGCAAGATGCCAAAGGTGTTCCTCTTGTGTTCTACTGTTGTGGTGGGAATTTTCCTCCTGCTGACCCTAAAGGAAAGCTCCTCGTGCCCAGGCATCATTCCAGGAGCTCTGGGATTTCTGCTGCCAGCTGTGCCTGGGGGTCTGGGGCCTGGGTACCTCGGGCTTTGCAAGCAGCGAGGAGCTTTCCTCCTGCCCTGATGCTGGGTTGTGTGTTTTCTTCTGCAGACCACCGGGCTGGTTGAAAAATGGGAGTGGAAGAAGGAGGATGTGATTCTGCACGTGCTGCCTTTACATCATGTCCACGGGGTGATCAATAAGCTCCTCTGTCCTCTCTGGGTGGGAGCGACGTGCATCATGTTACCCGAATTCAACGCACAGATGGTAAGCCTGGAGGGATTGCGTGTTGTCTTTGAAATTCAGCAGCGAGACCCCATGCCTTGTAATTAGAACAACTTCGGAAACCTGTTCTTAAAGAATTCCAACCTCTTTAGCCACTGGCTCCATGTGGTTCACAAACTGTCTGTTAAAAACGCTTTCGGTTGGACCCTCGGTCTGGGGTAAACGTGCTCCTCCAGAGGCTACGACTTGTTTAAGCGTGACGTACAGAATTGTAACGCTCCACTGCCCCTCCTCGCGCTGTTGAGGGTCTCTGAAAAAAAAAGGGCTGTTCATTTTCCAGTAGCGGGAAAGGTGGAAATCCTGGAATTTTCTCTTGCATGCCAGCAGTGTGCTGCCGGAAGCTATGCTGCTTGTCAGGTATTTCATTTTTAGTAGCTTGTGTTTTCCCCTCCAATTTCCCCTACATCCCTGGTGTTTTGTGTTACATTACACGACAGAACACAGGCTTTAGAGCTTCTTGCAGCCCAGGTAAGAGAAATATTGGTGCTCATTGCTTGCATGGAAACACTGCTCTTCCTCTGCGGAGAAACAAGTGTTAATGGATCTGTTGGTTTAGACTTGGCGATATGAGAGAGTTTGCAAATCGAGAGCTTCTTGCAGCCTTGCAGGAAAGGTGGCAGGAGGGAAACCTTCCTTGAATGCAGTAGATTCACGCTTATAATGTTGTTTTCTAGCCAAGACAGGAAACACCAGTCCCGGAGCACTGCTTCTCTTTTGTTCCTTGCCACGGTGGCAGGCAGCTGACCTAAAGAGAGGAGGACAAGGGACCAGAGACAGGGCAGCCAGCAGTAAGGTGGGACAGTTTGTGCAGTTACCAGCCCCTGGGATCCAGCACCATCCATCTGCATCTCCCGGTGTCGTGGGTGGTGTGAGAGATGTTGGAGTCTGCGTGTCGCTGTTCAGGGAGCAGTTGGGTTTGCAGGTGCTGGTGCCACCTCGTAGCGGAAAGGCAGCGGGTGGTGGTGGTACAGAACTCTCTGGGAGGGTAAAAAGAGCCTGTCAAGGCTCTGCTCTGTACCTGGGCCGGCTGCTTTACCTGTTTGTATTTAGTCATATGCTGGGTGCCTCGCCACACTGAAAGGACAAAGTGCAAAGGTGTGGGATCCACCCAGAAGCATTCGGCTGTGCTGCTGTCAGGCGAGGGTGAGCCCTGGCTCTGCTCCGAGCCGCTGCAGGGCTGTGTGATTTCATTGTTGCTTATTTCTGCTCCGCGGAGAAGCAACCACAGAAAATGCACGCTTCCTTTCTTGTTTTGAGACAGCCCTGACACCTGAACGCCCAATTGCTGCCTGAGTACTGCTCCTTGGCGGGGGGAACAGCCCCAGAATCCCAGAGGGGCAGCTCTGCATCGCATTTCCAGGGCAAACGGGTAGGGTGCTGGGGTAGAATAAGGCAAGGAAGGGCCCTGGCAGCTGGAGCCAGTGCTGTCTCCTCATGCTCACAGCCAAATTGTCTTTCCCCGTGTTTAGGGTGTCACCCCAGAAGTTCAGGGTGCAGCAGGGACATGTCCCCCACCAAAGCTGGGGCTCGGATCGTGCCCAGTGCCGGTGCTGCTGGTGAGGAGGCAGAGGAGCGTGCTGGCAGCCTGGAAGCAAAGCCAAGCCCTCTGGAGGGCGCGTGTCTCCATGTCCTGTGTCACCGGTGATGGATTGTCCCTCATACCCTTGTGTTTTCCTCTGCTCTCTCCAGACATCTGCAAATCAATGAGCTGAGGTTGAAGGATGGGTTCGGGTGCAGGGGGAGCGGGACACCCCGCCTGCCTCCTCTGATCAAAGCTCTCCCCCAGCCCTGACAGCCAAGGGCAAGCGGGGACAGGGCTGGAGGGCGGCCGCACGACCCCGGAGGTTGAACTTGGGCAGGGAGGTCAGCGTGGCGAGCGTGCCGGCCACAGCCAGCGCCGTTCCGAGGGCTCTCGGGTACATTCGGGCTCTGAAGGACGTCATTTGCTTTTCTGTTTTGTTTTTTTTTTTTATTCCCTTTATTTTTCCGAAGGCCTCCCCTGGGAGCTGGAAGTGGTTTGATCGACACTACAAAGAAAGCACACAAGGGTAAATAAGGCTTTCTTGTGGAGTTTAATGCAAGCTGCCTTTCAGTTCCAGTCTATTTTCACCAGCTGTTTACTAAATGCCCTTTGCTACTGAAATCAGCTTTCAGAAGAGCAGCGGAGTTTCAGTGGAGGATTTTGCGAAAGTGCCGTGAGTTTTGCCGTGTGCTTTTTATTTTTTTTCCTTCGCTGCACCTTGAGAAAGCAGCCAATTATAGTGTGATATAAAGAAACCCGAATGGCAGCTAAAACACTTGACAGGCTGATCAAAACAAGGCTAGGAACTTACTCTCAACCTGCTGCAGACATATTTAGCCTTGAGTGATACTGGCAAGGGTTCAAGAGAAACCGCAGCAGCATGCCCAATGTGTGTTTGGTTTCTAATCACTAACACTTCATTATACAAAATAAATACTTTATTATTACGGTGTTTATTAAATTACATAATTTGTGGCGTGCCTTAGTCGTGGATACAGATGCCAGTCTGGTTTTCGGTGGTGGTAATCGTGCTCTTTTTTTTTTTCCTTAGTTAGATGATGTTTCGAGCCCTGGAGCAAGGCTTGCTTGTCGTTCCCTGCAGCGCAGTGTTAGGAGGTGGCATCTCTCTGACCCTGCCGTCTGGTTTTGGTAGCTGTCCAGGAAAGGTTAAAAATCAAGACTGTGGAGTAACCCCAGTGTCCTGACCAACATCCGCTCTCTTACTAACGCAGCAGCTGATGTCTGCGGCCGCGTGCAAGCCATTGCTGGGGCCACGAGGGCTCATTAAAGTGTATTGAGATGCCTCAAGCGTGAAAGTTACTGCATAAAATCAGGTTCTTTTTATTAAATGAGGACATCCATTACTTTGCACTAGCTACTGTACATGTTATAATTCACTTTAGAGCACCATCTGTTAAGACTGTCTTGCTTAAGCTTTTCCTAGCATCTTTTTATTGTAAGTTATTAAAAAATATGGCTGCATCTATTAATCATTTATTAATAAAGGGTTTATAAATGGACCGTTAATTTCCAGCATTACAGTCCACTCGTACGTGACGTGCTAAGTCGTCTGGTGCATGTACTGCTTGGGGTGCAGCGTGTCTCCATGGGGAGCCTGCCTGGGGACCGTGGGAGCTGCGCCCAGCGCTCCGGGTGCTGCTGGTGTGACTGGGAGGGAGACGGTTCAGCGCTGCGGGGGTCTGTGGCCTGGGAGAGGGCAGGAGAACAGCAGTGAGCCTGAATGTGTGTGCCTTCTGGCAGCTGTGTGGGGCAAGGCTGGCTCTAATGTTATTTAAATTTTTGTTTTCTTATTTTTTTTTTATTTTTTAAGGAAGGGTGAGAACTGGGAGGGTAGAAACCTTTGGAGCCAGAGCAAGATGCAGCCTAAGAATTGTGATACCATCCTCCCATTATAACTTGCTTCCATGAGCATCCTTCTCCAGCTGTGCTGTTCCTGTTTGCAGGCACCAGCATTTCTCAGCTGCTGCTGAACCGTTTTGAGATGCCTGTCTTTTCTTTGATGCAGGAGTAGACATTTTAAAGATGTTGGATTTGTACAGTTTTTGTGCAAATTGGTGGCCAGAGGAGAAGAGATGAATGCCTCTGCTTGAGGAAGGAGCGCAAGGTGAGCCTTCTCCTTACTGGGCATCAGAGGAAGCTTGTGACCAAGTGCTTTTGGAAAGCCTCTGAGCAGTGGGGTTTGCACCAGGCAGACACTAGAGCATCCCTTCCCCAGGGACCCTCTTTCCATCTCCCTTTCCCGCATCGATGCGGTGACAGCTGCTAGGGCTGAGCACACCCTGGGGTGTGGCTGTTATGTGATGGAAATGTCCCTGAGTTGGGAGGGACAAACCCAGGAGAAGCCAGGTGTCCTCTGTGCTGGACAGGAGCCTTCTGGAGCAAGTCGTGAGGTCAGTGGCTGCTCTGCAGGATCCTCTGCTCAGCCTTTTGGTTGACGTGGATCCCCTCTGGGTTTGAACGATGGGACGCGCGTGTCTTTGCCTTGGACTGTCTCTGATCTTGCCTTCAGGGAAAGATGTTCTCACAGTGATGGGCTCCCTGTCAGCTCTTTGTGTTGATACACATGAGATCCCAGGAGGTCTTTCAGCCTTAAGTGCAGGAGGGGAAAGAGAAGTATGCAAAAAACATGAAGGGAAAAAGCTTGCTCTGCTGAGTGCTGGGGGAAGCTTGGAGAAATCTCGGCTCCGTGTGACCTAGCAGGGGTGTGCGCTGCCCGCTCGGCTCTGCTGGGCAGGATTCGAGCTGTGGCGTGCTGCCTGCAGAATGACAGCGTTGTCTGTGCCCTGCAACCGCTTCCTTGATAAATATTCGAGATGCAGATTCATTGCCCTAAAGTCCTGAAAGGAGCTGGTGTTGCAGTGCCGCTGTTCCTGCATGTCTGACTTAAGGTGCCTCTGAGGATCAAGTCCTCTAAAAATCACCCCCGCTTCTACAATGTCACATGCAAAGCCATCAAAATCGTTAATTTTATTTGGACCCTTCTTTCTGGGCGTGTGTCCTGATGGGAACGATGAGTGCCCAAAGCCACTGTGTGATGTGGGACCCATTCCCCCCCGCACCGTGAGCGTGCTGTCCCCCGTGGGGGCTTCTTCCCCTGGTGGGAGGGTGCCGCAGACCTGATGCTTGTCGAGGCTGTGTGTGAGGATGGCTCCTGCATCGTCTGCTTACACCCCTGACTTCTCGTGACGTCTGCGAGCAAACCGTTTGTCCTCGGTCCGTGGTTATCTGCGGGAGCCAGGCGAGGCTGGGGCTGGTGATGCCTTGGCCGGGCTGTGCGGGGAGAGGCAGGGCTCAGCCATCGCCGTTGCCTCCGGGAAGGAGAAGCAGTGAGCATCTCCCCTGGATCTGTCACTTCTGCAAACATCACGCTGAGCAGCTCTTTTAGTTTCTTTTAAAAAGCCAAGCCGAGGAGTCTGATCTCCAGCAACCGAGTGTGGCTGAGATGCTGCTTGGAGCATGCGGGGGATCGCGTCTCCCCTCCCATTTCAGCTGGAGAAAGGCGATTGTCTTTTCATCTGTTAATGGGAGGCTTCAGAGGAGTAATTTTATTTCAGACTCAAAGAGGAGTTGGTGGAGGGAGGAGCGGGTCACCAGTGAACGGATTATGTTTGATCACTTCTCGCAGACCTGGCTTTAAAAAGTTGGAGTTTTTCTTCCCGTCTCCCCAGATCTGCCGTCTGTCCTCAGCATCTGTTCCGGGGTAATGTCTTTTGATGTGTGTGGGGAAATATAAAAAATAAAACCAGAGCCTGTCATATTTACTTACGTTACCAGCTCCCAGGGAAAGCACTCGCTCCTTTCAGTACGCCTACAGCCTAGGAAGGGTTTAAAAGCCTCAGCCTGGAATGCGGAGGGGCCGTCAAACCGCGCTGATGAATAAATGATTAAAACCAGAGTCATGCCGAGCGCAAACAGTTTGGGGTTATAACAAACACGAGCCGCAGCCACCGAGGGCCCGCTTTCCCTTTGAAGAGGAGAATGTTTCTCCCTGCGTCTCGCTGGTGAACCGCTGGGGCTGAGCGGAGCATCCGCAGCCGGTCCCTGGCAGGGAGCTGAGCTCCCCTCCTGCCCGTCTGCCGGCATCGGGATAAACCCGTGTCGGGCGCAGGCGCGTGGTCCTGCCATCCCTCCGGCACTTCTGTAGAATTAACGGGAGGTTTCTGTCCTGGGTGCTAGGTGCAGGGTCTGGCTGAACGAGGAGCTGGTGCGGCTGCAGCCCCCTTGCTGCCCGGTGCTCTCGCAGAAGCTCCGAAAATTGCAGGCGGCCCTCTTCCCCGTGCGGCAGCGATCGATGCGAGATGCAAACCCGGCTCCCTGGTCAAAAGGGAAGTGAAGGGATGGTTTAAGCTTGCATTAGGGGTATTGTTGCTTTTGAAAAGGTTTAAAAAAAAATCCAATACCCCCTGAAAGTGATACAGTAATTCTATAGAAGCTGTTTGCCGACAGAAGCGGCCGCGCGGGCTGTGTGTGTCTGTGTGCGGGCTGCTGGGAGAATCCATGCGGATATTCTCTTCCTTTTCGGCTTTTTTGCCCGCACCTCTTCTGGCTGGTTTGGGGAGACCTGTATCAGGCCAAGTCTTGCAGGATTTAGCATACACATGGTCGTTGCCACCTTTCCTCTTTCTGTGCATCAGAAGATGCCCAAATGTTGGTAGATTTGGAGTTTTCTGTCTAGTTTGCGGCACTGAGCATCTCCCCCCAAGGTGAAGCCTCTCTAAGGGGGGAAAAAAAGTTAATTTTCTCCTCGGTGCTTGCATCTCTTGCTTCAGGTGATCTTAGCAGAGCTGCAGGCTGGCTGGGAAGGCTGCTGTGTGGAAGGACCATCTCTCGGAGCAGCTTGCATGTTCCTCCATCCTCACTCCCCGTCGTGCCATCTGTGTGCTGGACGGAATACATGGGAAACCTGACAGCTGTGTCTCCCCGGGCTGCCTTTGCACCCACTGCTGTACTTTTCTCCTTTTTTTTTTTTTTCTTTCTGCTTACTGATGGCAAAATCCCACTGGCCAGCCCATGGAATTGCCCAGATATGCTTTTGTGCCGTGGGAGGGGAAGAAAATCAGGAATGTCGGGCTGCTGGGCAGGCTCTTGGGAACAGCAGGTCTCCCAGTCCGTTGCTGGCTCCGGCAGCACTGTCCTGTACGCCCGCCCTGGGCTTTTGCCGTGTTACTGCTGATAGAAAGCTGTTCCCACTCTTGTTGTCACAGTTAGAAACTTTTTGTTTCTAGCCCTTGTTTATCTTAAAAGGGATCTTGGTCCATCTCCATTGGGAGACTGATGCTTCCCGTGTGCCTGTGCCTGGAGCAAAGTCCAGCAGCCCTGGTGCCATGTTTGCAGAATCCATGGCTCAAAGCACCTGGATTCCTGAGGTACCCGGTGAGCAAAATAAAATGCAACGCTGGGCTGCCAGTACCCTGTCCCCAGGATGGGGTGACGGTGACACAGGGGATGACAGAGCGGGGGAGCTGGATGGTGCTGGAAGGGCAAAGCTGGCCCCTGCTCCAAGCCCGTCCGAGCCGCGGGATGGATCGATTAGTCCCAGGTAACGAGACTTTCCCAGACCCTTCTCCCAAAGCGTGAAGTTATCAAACAGAAACAGCCCTTCCAGCTGGCTGGGCAGTGACAAGCCCCCCGGACAGCTCGGGGTCTGGGGAGGGCTGGGGGCTGCCAGCTTGGTACCAGGGCTCGGTGCTGAGTCCCATTAGAACATGTCCAGGTCCAACTGGGCGGAGTGGGAGCAGAGCAGGTGGAGATGTCTGGCTGGCAGCACATCGCCCCGGCAGCTGGTGGCACACATCCAGAGGCAGCTGCTTATCTGCAGGAGAGGGGCTGTTGCTGGGGCGAGTCGGACTGACACGGAAAAAGCTGCTCCTGGTGGTGGGGAGGATTTTATCTGGGGCAGGAGTGTGCGAGAACAGGGGGCTTGGGGGTGCAAAGAGGTCTGCTGTGTTTTGCAGTGATGGGTTGGGGTTTTTTTGTTTTCAAATCCATGTGAAAATAACTCTGCTGCATGGCCAGACTGGAAGTCTGCCTGCGCTCCTCACAGCTGTTCTGGACTTAGGAAGGAAAAAAAAAATAAAATCATAGAGCAAGGATTGAGCAGCCCCGAGCATCTGTCTCCTTTCAGTTCCTTTGGCACAGCCCTGAGCCCTGCGTGCCGTCCCATGTTTCTGCCCAAGGTGATGGCTCTCGGGAGCATCAGGCTGAGCAGAGCGGGTCCGTGCGTTCAGTCTGGAGACATCCTTCTCCATCCTCCTGCCTCCCGTGGGAAGGATATTGGGAGCTTGGAGAGAAAAAGATATTTGGGGAAAGAGGCTGGGAGGACTGTGGAAGGGGTTAGATCCTGCTCAATGCCGTTTTCCCTGCTCCAGCTTGGGGCTGGTGCTGGGAGGTGGGAGGGTGAGGTGCCCTCTCCTTGCGTGTCACCCATGGGTCTGGCTCAGGCACATCCCTCCTCTGCTTTCCCTGGCACCACGGGGGTCTCGTCCCAGCTCCCGAGGTGTCCAGGGGGGTTTCCACCTCCTGCATTTGTCTCGCCCCATCGAGGACCACCTCCGGGCTGGGAGGCGGCATGATCTCCCCTCCGTTGGGCGGGACGGTGCCGTTGTTGGACGTGTCCTGCTCTGTTAAGAATAACAACACAGTGGTGGTAGTGGGGGTTATTTTTTTCTTTTTTTTTTAGGATCTGATTGTTCTGGAGCAGTGGAGTGAGAGACGTGGGGGGAGGCGGCGCTGGCGCAGCCAAGTAGAAAATGATGAAACGGAGCCCGAGCGAGCAGGACGGAGGGGACGGGGGCAGAGTGACAGCATGAAGGAGAATCACTTGTTCACCTTCGATCAATTCCTGCTTTCTCTCGCCGTCGCACGCGCCCGTGCGCAGCTGAGCGTGCGCGGGCAGGGAGGGGAGAGGCGGCACGCGTTGTCGGGAGCTGTTAGGAAATCCATTTATCAACACCGGGGCAGGGACCGCAGCGAGGGGAAGAGGCGGTTGTCACCGCAGCCTTTAATTTATGGATGGCTTTGGATCGTTCCTGTCTCGGGAAGACCTTATCTAGGGGGAAGAGTGGCGAGGTGTGGGAGGAATGGGACCGATTGAAATATTTATGGCTCCTGCCCATCGCTAACTGCTCCCAGGTGGGGATGCTCAGCTGGGGGCCGCTTGGTCTTCCCCCCCCTCCGCAGAGCTGGCTCCTGGGATTCGCCCCGGTTTGTAGTTCCCAAAGAACTTGCAGCTGAAGAACATCTGTCCCGCTGGGGCTGGTCCTCTCGGGAAGTTCCCCTCCTGGCTGGCTGGTGTCTCCTGGCTGTGGTGGTTCCTGGCGGCTGATCGGAGCTCACTGGGGCACATCTATCTTCACCCGCTCACCAGAAAACCCCCTTTTCCGTTGCAGTGGGGTCTCGCTTCAACCACCTGAGATCTCTCTTCCCAGCCCTGCCATCCATCCGAAAAGCATTTCTCCCTCAAAGGTTCGGGTCTGCGGGCTCCTTGCCTGCGTGTTGTGTTCTTTGGGTGTGATTTAGGGTCTTTCCAAAGAGGAGCTCCCGTGCTCTGAGAAGCTGGGGCAGCCTCAGAAGGGCTGTACGTGATCAGGGAATTAACTGATTGTGCCACGAGCTTCTGTCTTCATCAGCAAATTCTTGGCTGTAACATGATGATACTAAAAACTGCCGTTGCCATCACCTTGTGAACGGTGGGTGATCCGCAGGCGGGATGAGAGCGTGAATATTGGGCTTTGGGCCATAACGGGCACGATGGGGGCTGGGAACTGTTCTGGACGTGGATGAGGTGCACACAACAGCCTTCCAGTCGTTTGTGCTTTCCAGAAGGTTCATGACCAGCCCAGGGTGGCTTTGCTTTGGACAAACCTGTTGCACCCCCGTGCCTCAGTTTCCCTTTGCAGAGGAGCAGTGGCAGGGCTCACCGCCCCTGAGGTGCTTGCAGACCCCTCCCTTTGCTTCCCTCGGCACTTTCTACTGAGATGTATTTTCACACGTGCATGTTCCCTTTGTTTCCAGGTTTGGAAGAAGCTCCTCAGCTCTGAAGGTCCCCGTGTCAGCGTCTTCATGGCTGTGCCCACCATCTACGCCAAGCTGATTGAGTATTGCGACGAGCACTTCTCCCAGGCGCAAGTGCGGGACTTTGTGCGTGCCTTTTGCCGGGAGAACATCAGGTGGGGAAGGATGTCCCAGTGGGCAGGGGTGCTGGGGGCTGTCCCCACGGGGGATCTGCTGGGGTTTCTTTTCAGCGTCGCCTCTTTGCAGTGCTGGGTGTTGTGCTTCCTGACGAGACCCGGGGTGACGTTATTTAATCGTGAGCCACTCTTGCAGGGTGAAGCCAGGAGGGGTCTGCATGCGCGTTAGAGTGTCACCCTGTGTAACACAGGACCTTGTCCTGCAAAGGACACAGCTTGTACTGCAGGGTCTCTTTTAGGAGCCTGTCCCATCTTAAACCCCAATCAGACAGAGTCTTTACATGAGGAATATCCTTGGTACTGGCTAAAAGGCTTTTGAGGTTTCTGTCTTAAGGTTTTCCGTAGGTGCAGGCTCTCTGTAACCCTGCCTTAGACTGCAGATTCCCTGGAGCAAAGGAGGTCTCGGATACTTTCTCATCTGGGGTTTCCTTGTGCAGGTTAATGGTGTCAGGCTCCGCAGCCCTGCCTGTGCCAGTCCTGGAGAAGTGGCAGAGCATCACGGGGCACACCTTGCTGGAGCGGTATGGGATGACAGAGATTGGAATGGCGCTCTCTAACCCTTTGCATGGAGTCCGGGTCCCAGGTAGGAGTCTCTAGAGGGTGCACACTGTTCAGAGGCATCTGGCTGGGGAGTGTTCTTGGGTTTGCTCATCACAGAGAATGTCCGTTTGTCATATCGATGCTTTATTATGTCCAAAGTCTTAGTTCGGGCACTGCGATGGGAGTGCTGCTCTGTGGAGCTGTATTCGTGTGCGGTGCTGACACAGGATTCCCCACGCAGCACTTCATGTCCAGCCGTTCGGTGCTGAACATCTACAATAGGAATATTTTTTTTTTTTTCGCAAGTTTCTTGGCTCTTCAGGGGTTAGAAATTGTCACACCGTGTGATGCACTCTGGTTCTGTTCTCTCCTTGTCTTCCCTCACTTCTCCCAGCTACGCTTTGTGACTCCTCCCAGTACCTGTAGCTTATGTAACCTAGAAATAAATTGATCTGAAACATTAAAAATATAAAATGCCCCCACCCTCCCTTTGGTTGAAAACGTGTCCGTTTGCCTGCCGAGCCCCCCAGCCCACCGCCGTGCCGCCTTCTCCTCCCTGCGTGCTGTCTGCGCCCGCACGGTGCTGTACGCCTCGCCGTGGGGACCGGTGGCACCCAGGGGGTGTCACCCAGGGGGTGTCACAGCTCCCCACAACACCCCGGTCCCGGGGGATGCAGCGGCTGTGTCCCTGCAGGGGTGGCACAGGGAGGGGAGAGGCCACAGCTCCCCGGCGCTGGCTCCTCAACCTGAGAACAGCGCAGGGGCAGCATGAAATCCAAACTCTCCTTTATTTTTGCAGAGTAACTGTAATTCCCCCAGCCCAGCCCAGCCAGCATTCCTGTCCCCAGGAATCCTGTCCCTGCGGGCAGGAGAGGGAAGCGGGCAGGGAAAGGAGATTCCAGCTCCCCAGGAACCCCCCCGCTGCAGGGTGATGGTGCAGAGATTGTTCGAATGTCCCGTGGCCGGGTTGTGTTTGCTTTTTGTCCATCTGCAGGAGATGAGTGGAGCCTTTAGACATTTCCCAGGAGACAAAAGGAGGAAGGAAGTAAGAGGGAAAGCAACACGGGCAAGACAGACGTTGGCACGCAGAGGGGCAGCTCCTGCTCCGGAGCTGGGTGGCTGTGCCCCTGACCAGAGTCAGGACAGGGTCCCTGAGGGTGCTGGGGTCTGCAGGGGGGCTGGGGACACATCCTCTCGTGCAGCTACAAGCAGAGGGGTGGGGATCAAGTCCACTGACTGTCCCTCCAGCCACCGTCCAGGGGCTGGCTGCACCCCGAGAGGGGAGAGGAGCATCTCGCAAAGGTGTGGATCCATCCGAGACCTTACACAAAGGGGCTGGAACAGAATAGGCTTCAGTTGTTTATTTCAGGGGGTGTCCCGTGGGAAGGAGATGGGTGAAGCTGACCAGAGATGTGGAAAAGCTTTTGAGACAGTGCCCCGTTAGAGGCTGGGATGTCAGGTCACTGGTACCACGGAGCATCCAGCACTTGGCTGAGAAACGCAGCGATGGGCTGGGAACAGAGGCTGGGCAGGAAGGGGAGAAGAGCATCCAGGGAAAGGACCCCAGGCGGCACTGGTGACAGAGGGACAGATGCTGGGCAGTGGGGAAAAGGAGGGACACAAGCCTGGCACTGTGCCCTGTGGGTAAGTCCAGGGGTCCTCAGGCTTGCCAGGGGATTTCACATCCTCCTCTGCTGCTTCACGAGCTCCTGCCTTGGTGTGGCCGGGAAAGGACCGAGTCCCTGTCCCCTCGGGTGTCCCTGGCAGCGTGACACCGCTCTCCTCCCGCAGCACAGGGCTGAAGGGGCAAGGGCGGGGGGGGGGAGGCTTTAATTTCCAGAAGAAGAAAAGATGAAAGATAGGAAAGATAAATGTTTGCTTGTATATGGTTAAACCCTGCTTTAAATGCCTCTGTTTTCCCCAGCTCTCCTCCTAATCCCCCCCGGTGCTGTTACTGTGAAGGGAGATGAATAATTCATGGGCGGCGAGTGCCTCGCTGGGTCTAATCACCGCGTTAATTGGGGGCTGAGATCAGAGGCGGTTCATAGCTCCTGCGGAGGGCTGGGGGCTGCTGCCGGGGGGACCGCCCGGTGCCTATCGCTGGCCTCTCCCGGTCCTCGCGGGACACCACCGCGGTTAACAGCATCCAGGTCCCCTGACACCAAAGGACACCGACCGCGGGGCCGATTAAATGTATCGGGGAAGGGGTGACAACTTTTTTAAACAGAGGAGGACCGGTGAAAATAATAGTGTCGCTCCTTCCCGGCGTTTCTGAACGTCCAGGAGCCTGCAAAGGGGAGAGAGGAGGGAGCGGGAGGGCAAGGAGCAGGGATCGCTCCCTGTTCTCCCCTCGGGATTGCGGCTGGGGACAAAAGGGGACCAGTGCTGGGTGTCAGCCCCTTCTGATCAACCCTGATTCTGGTCCTGGTGGAGGCAGGACCGCTGGGGCCATGGGTTCGGGAACGGGTTCAGCCTTCTGCTGACCTGTTGGGGTTGGCACAGTGTCTCTTGACACGGGAGATGGGTCTGAGAAGCTCCAGTTGTTGCTTTTGCACAGATTTTATCAATACTGTCAGGTTCGCGTTGCTCTCATCGGTGCTGTGAGCGTGTTCAGCCTCTACGGGTGCTGATCGCCAAGCTTGTCATTTTTCCTGAGCTCCAGAAAGCCTTTCCCAGACCAAATCCAAGGAAACACCTCCCCACCAGGGACTGATTTCATGTTGGTTTTCCTGTAGCCAAGTAGGAAATAATTTGTAATGGTGAAATGCGATGCCTCCTCTCTGCCTGCAGATTTCTTTGAGAGCGCTGTGCTGATCTTTGGTTATTTCCTTTTCCAAGACTGAGACTAGAAGTGGGCACAAACCACTCAGTCCTGCTGCCCATGGACCAGTCCGTTCGTTCCTGCCCTGGGGTCAGTGCCTTGGATAGAGGGAAGCAGCCTCCCCCAGGACGGCATCTATCCACCGTGGTTGGCAGGCTCCCAGGGCTGGCCGTGGCCGTTCGTCACGCTGGCTGCTCTCCCTCCGTGAGCTTTGCGGGGCTGACCGCACAGTGCGGGTTTGAGGCTCTTTCCCGAGGCACTTTCACGCTGGAGGTGTTCCCACAGAGCTCTAGAAGGTGGCTTGGAGCAAGCATGACGTGCAAACATTTGGAGTGTTTTCCGTGGCTTGTAACTTGCTTTTTGAGTCCTCCTGGAGTCTGCCGTGGCAGGTACCAGGCTGTTTAAAATACAGAAGTGTTTTATGGCACCTCAGGGCACTTCTGGTGGCTTCTGGCATGTTTCTCCCTCCTTACCCTGCTGCAATCCTCTGTCTCCAGCTCCCTCTGGCCATGAGATGAGTCCAGCCCAAGCGATGCTCGTGGACCTGGCTGCGTGTGCTGCCTGACCTGACCGCCCAAGGCAATTTCCAGCTGAACAGACACACATCCCAGAACCGCCACCTCGCTTTCTGTTCATTTCTTGCCAGATTTGCTAATTGTTCGGGTAGTTTCGCTGCAATAAAATCTCACTCCCTCGTAGCCCATCTGCTCTGAGCTGGTCCTGCAGGGATGCCATAAATCTGGGCTCCGACGACACATCGATTTCCATGGCAACTGACCAATGTAGCAAAAAAAACCATGATGTCACAGGTATCGCATCTCCAGCAGATGAGCAGGAGAATGAGACCAGGACAGGGAAAATGCCTCTTGAACCCAAACACCTGAAATAGAGATGAGGAGAAGACAGCGCTGAGCTCCAGGTTCTGCACTTCTTGCTTTGAGGACTTTCCAGTGTCAGAAAAGTCTCGTGCCGTTGAGATGCCGAGCGAAACCTGCCGAGCCAGCAATGCTCACGACCCTGGTTGGTGCTGAGCCTGGAGCCCCCCGTCAGAGGTGGCAGGAACAGAGCTGCCCTTCCTTCTCTGCTTTCGGGTGCTCCCCAGGATGGTCACGGACTAACCCCAGGGCTGGGGATGCTGCAGGCTGGGGAGCTGCAGGGTCGCTGGACCATCCTGGAGCTTTGTAGCAGTTGTTGGTGACACAGTGTCAGATTCCCTGGCTGTGAGAATTGAGACCTGTGGCAGAGCGGGGTGGTTCTGATCCCTGCCGTTCTGTGATGTTTTATATCCAGTGTATTGATGTCTCACAAAACCGAGCTAATCCCTCGCAATTCTCACCCTGCTAAGCCTTTGCCTTCCCTGTCAGGTCCGGGCTATAGAGGAGCAACGAGCCACTGCAGCGATCACTGTGCTCTTTCCTTTCACCTCTTTGTGGAGGTTTCATGGTGCTTTTTTTTTTTCCTTTTTTTTTAAAGACAGCTTCATTACCGAGCTAGGAAGCTGTGCTGATGCCTTCAAAGCCTGGCCAGGAGAGAGCGTTCGGGGCTGGAGACGCGTGTTTCCTGGGCATTTCCAGCCCTGCCCGCTCAGCAAACAGCGGCGTATCGCACCGCACCGACGTTTGCGTGCAGACACGGGATGTGACCGAAGCTTTCCTGGAGGGTGACCCCCTGCGAGCAGGTTCTTCAGAGCCAGCCCAGGCTGCAGATGCCGTTGATAGACAAGCAGCTGCTCTTTCACATCCTTGATTTTGGTTTTTTTTCCCATTCAATCTGCTTTTCCTTTGCAGGTTCCGTGGGCACCCCGCTGCCGGGGGTGAAGGTGCGCATCGGCACCGAGACCGTGAAGAACGGCGAGCGCTGCTACACCGTCCACGCGCAGGGCGATGAACACGACACACAGGTGAGTCCTCGGCCACCGCCTCTGCTGCTTCCCTGCGTCTCCTGAAAGGTTCTCTCCTCCCCAGCCCTTCGAAGGATTGAGGCTTGTTCTGCTGTTATTCCCAGGATATGATGCTATTTAGAGTTTTCTCTTTTTTTTTAATTAATTTCTGGGTTATTAGAACCGTGGTACTTTATGGACCACGCAAGCATTGTCCTTGCTGTGGAGATGAACATCTGGGGGATGAGAACACCTGCTGCAGGGTGGTATAGGGCCATGGGCTGTGGTACAGGAGAGGATACGGTGTCTGCTGGGGCTGCGGATGCTCCAGAGGAAGGCGAAGGGTTAACCGGTGCCTGGCCTTCGAACAGAAGGTGAGAGCAGAGCATCGATGGGAGTTCAGAGGGACCCTGCTCTGGTCTGGAGAGTCACCAAATATCTGCAGTCTGGGGGGGAGGATGGGTGATTTCTCACCCTAGAAATAGGGTCAGTGTTTGTGTCACCGGTTTGATCAGGGCTTCAGCAGTGAGAACTGGAGGGGCAGGACTGGTGGCCTTGGGGTTGCCTTCATTCTGCAATGGTGCAGGGGGCAGCCCTGCAGGTTTCCATGAACGTCCAGCTCCCTGCTGAGCTCCAGCTGCCGACTG
>VZTO01027613.1:47349-79229 GCA_013400615.1 Syrrhaptes paradoxus
GGAGTGGGGACCCAGGGACAGAAGAGTAAAAGGCAAATGATGGGAGATCTGCAGAGACCCTGGCACTGCCCTCCTCCCCGCCCCGGGAAACCACTCGCGCTGCTGGGACGTGGGGCTGCAGGTGCCTCTTGGGGTCCCTCCTGGGGATGATGCTCTGATGCGCAGCCTCCAAGCCTTTGGTACTCACCCAGGGAAGAGGTTCAGGTGATTATTTTTTAGGGGACAGGAAGGGTCTGGTAGAAATTGTGTCCCCCCAAAACCTACTGTTCGCAACCTGAGGGTGTTTAGGGAATTTTT
The DNA here is from genome assembly GCA_013400615.1 of Syrrhaptes paradoxus. NCBI lineage: Eukaryota > Metazoa > Chordata > Aves > Pterocliformes > Pteroclidae > Syrrhaptes > Syrrhaptes paradoxus. Next base: position 47,647 of record VZTO01027613.1, read on the forward strand.
TTTTTTTTTCCTAAAAGCTTGTCCACCTTCCTCCCAATCCTACAGCCCAATAACAAGTTATTCCCTCCCCAGACAAGCTTCACCTCCAGCTTTCACCCTGGTGTATTCCACGTGTTTCTGCGTAGGATCCTTCCCAGCGAGAGGCACGCCGCTCTGCCCCCCCTCCATAAAACCCCTCGTCCCATCAAAGCCCATTCCAGGCTCCTCTCCCGGCAGAGCGCGGGGCAGCCGGTGGCAGAGACCACAAGGAAGCAAACGGGCACTTTGGCCAGAGCCCGGGGCTGCCCGCCAGCCGGGGATTCCTGGCTGTTTGCAAACCCTCCTGGCTTCCTCCTCAGAAAGAGGTGGAATGGCAGCGGGGAAAAAGATGCTTTTTCTAATCTCCAGGATTTAGTCCTTCAAAGGGTTTATTACAACCTTTTCTTTTCATGCGTGGAGAATGCAATCTTATCTGGTCCGCCCAGCTCGACTCACCGAGAGGGTCTGAGAGCAGAAAGCCGTCACACAGCATCCTTCGGGGGCACGCCGCGCCTGGGGGGTAAAGGCGCTCGGATGCGTTAAAGCAGCTGAAACGTGCGTTAAAATCCGGCACCGGAGAGGGGGGATGTGTGCAATTAGCAGTCGGATGCTCTCAGTCAGATGTGCCGGTGATCCGGTGTATCAGCAACCGAGGTTTGGTGGAGGAAAGAAACGAACACGCTGCTGCCGCAGAAAAACCCGCTTTCAGCGCGGGTCAGCAGCCAGCTAGGGGGGTTTAGCAGGGGTCCGTGCAAGGGGCTGTAGGAGATAAATGCCCTGGACCTGGAGCTGTGATTTATGCAGTTTGCAGGCAGCAGGAGCTGCTGGTGCTGGGGTGGTTTGCATCCCCCGTGCGACGCCGGGGAGCGGTGCCAGTGACATTCGGAGTTCAGCGAGCGAAATCCTATTAAGATAACGTCACGGCCTTTCTGTTTTACTGTTTGCAAGCCAGCCATAACATCATTAAATTACACAACAGGGAGGTGCCTGCTGCCAAGGAGCTCTGCTCGAGATAAGATGGGGCTTGAGCCACTGCCAAAATTGGAGTTGATATGACAAGGGATTTGGAGCCGGTGCAAAGCTCCATTCGCACAAGACGTCGCAGCGTGCAGGTGAACACCGGGCAGGATTGGTCCCTGGGGCGGTTCTGCTCCCATCTGTGGGCTGTGCAGGTAGGGCAGCATCCGGCACTGCTGCTGGCACCGTGCAACGCCGGGCAGGGCAGGGCAGAGGTGTTTGTAGCAGCCAAATTTACACCCCTTCTTGCGTTCAGCACCAGCAAGCAGAAGACAAAATCTGTCAGGAGCTGGAGATGAAGCTCGGGAAGCTCTTTGCCGTCCTTACCTCCACCACCCCCTCGCCAGTCCTTGCCAGGGGAGTGGAAAGCAGCCTGACCCCGAAGGGGTTGGCTCTGGAGGCTCGCACTAGGAATCGAAACGCCCGCGGTGTGCAGGTGGTGTTGATGGGCGGTTATCTCCAGCTGGGACGGGGCAGGAGGGACCCAGCGGGGTCTGTAAGGAGGGGGGTGAGGTGGGGTGCCCCCCCAGAGGAGAGGTGTTGCTGGCTGGGTTGGGAAGGCTGCGTTACCCAATGGGCAAAACAAACTGGGAGCACTGGGGGCACTGAGGTGCTCAGGGAAGGGGCTTGGTTTGTGATGTCAGGTCTGGACCAGCAGGAAGAGGGTTGGGAGGAGACATCCACAGCCTAGAACTACATGCAGCTGCTGTCACAGCATGGACCCTGCCCTGGCTGGTCCCCCTGCGTCGCCCATTTGTGCCTCTGGCCATTTTGCTGCTGCAGGTACGGAGCTTTGGTCCTGGGCTCTGCTGGACCTCAGGTTTCTGTGCTGTCCTGCTCTGGATCGTCCTCTTGGAGCTCCTTCCTCCAGATCCCCTGGGGAGAGCTCGTCCAGCACCATCCTCACTGGGCCGTCCTTCAGCCTGGCTCCTGCCAGCAGCGTTAACGACCTTTTGCTCCTGCAGCATCTGCCCAGCCCGGGACACACGGGGGCATTTAGGGAATTCTGAAGTGCTGGGGCTGTGTGTGCGGAGAGCCTTGTGTCACCCCATCCTCCAAGACGGAACGAAATTACTTAAAAATTGTGCCTTAAAAGCAGCTTTCTAAGCATTTTCCTTTCTAAGCATTTTCCCCTAGAAAAGCTTTGTTTCCACCGAAGGCTGCACAGAGCCACGAAGCCTGCCCTGCCCTGCCCTGGGATCCTGCTCCAGTTGCTGCTTTCCCTCGCGGCTGCGTTTCTGGCATCGCTGACTTTCGGGGTCCCAGGTGTATCGTCCCTGTTGCGGCAGCTCAGATTTCCCGTTACAGGGATGTTCCTGCAAAGGGATGCAGTGATGTGCACAAGCACGTCTCGCAGTGACTTTCCAGCCCAGCAGTGACTTTGCACATCTCTGCAAAGGGCCTGAGGTTAACCCGGTCCCACGGGTGGTGCGACGTTCGTGCCTCTCCAGCGCCTGCCTGCATCCGTGTAATTGCAAAGCGATGTACATGCCGGGGAGACGAGGTTCTGTGCCATGTCGGGCGAGTCCCTGACCTTCCCGCGGTTCCCCGGTTTCTGTAGCAGTGGGATGTTTGTTGTGTTGCCGTAGAAAACCAGGTTTGCAGGGTACCGAGCTGTCACTGCAGCCGTTGCCTCCCCGTGTGCGTGGAAGGAGCCGCGTGTCCCCGGGAACAAATCAGATGGTGTTTCCTGCCACCACCTCGGGGAAAAAACAAGTGTTAGGTTGACAGTTTGGGAAAGGGAAGTTTTCTGTCTACCAACAGAGCAGCCAGCAGCGTGGCACAGGCACGGGAACGCGTCGTCTCCTGGCTGTGTCACCCGGCTGCGGCGGGCAGGAGGATGGTCCTTGTCCCCGAGGATGCTGCAGATCCGTACGTCCAGGGCGAGGGGTGGTGATGGCTCCAGCATCAGACCAGGATCCCATCTCCCAGCTGCCGTGGGACAGTGATCCGTGCCTCCCTTCCCTGGGGAGGGCAGAGCTTCGCCAACGCCAGCCCAGCGGCAGATTCCTGCAACGCCAAGCGATGCGGCTGGTGGCCAGTGTCCCCTGCGGCCGCTGTGTCCTTTCAGCTGGCTGCTGTCACGGGGAGATGCACAGCCCTGGGGGACAGCAGCACTGTGGGGAGGGGACAAGGGGCTGTCAGGGATGGGGGGCTTTGGGGAGGCAGTCTGTGACCTGCTTTCATCCGTCCCCCAAGAGCATCTGCTGTGGGAATGAAGAGGGGTGGGAGATGGGTGTCCTGGGTGGGTGGGTGCCCTGGGTGGGCTGCCTGGGTCTTGCAATGCCCGACACCCCGTGTCTTCTGACGCCCTCCCAGCACCCCACTCCTGCGACCGTGCCGAGGCTCCGGGGGCAGTGAGAGGGGACCGGGGGGTTCCCAAATGACTCCTGAGGGATGAACCTGACCCTGGCAGAGGCTGATGGGTGCTGCGGTGGGAGCAGGGTGCAGAGAGCTGTCGGTCTGCGTCAGGCCATCCAGGGGTCAGAAGGGACCATCCCTTTCCCAAGAGTATTTCCCACCCTTTTTCCAAGAATATTTCCCACGTGTTTGCACATCAGACCGCTCCTCTGCTTTGCCAGCAGCTGGAAGGTGTTAGCCTGCCTGGATTCCCGCTCTAGGATGGCAGTTCTTGTTTTCATATCACACATTTGTGTATTTTCGGTGCTTTTGAATATCGAAGGTGCTCGGGGAGCCCTTCCCCCCGAGGAAGAAGGTCCCGCAGGGTGCTGGGGGACAGGTGATGGAGGTGATGCAGCTGCAGGGACGACTGCTCCTGCTGCTGCCTGGGATGCACTCACGGTGTGCTCGTCCTAGGTGACACCGGGCCTCGAGGGACAAGAAGGGGAGCTGCTGGTCAAGGGACCCTCCGTGTTCCGTGAATATTGGAACAGACCCAAGGAGACGGCAGACGCCTTCACACCCGACGGCTGGTTTAAAACAGGTACGGAGATGGCTTCCCGCAGCACCGGGGAGAGGGGCAGCGGCTCCGGTTCGGTTCGGGGGGGTTGGAGATGGGGGGGTCACAGCCTGGCTGGGGGTGCACACTGGGCTCAGCATCGGGCTTCGTTTGCGTTAATTAGTTAAAGAATGGGGAGTGTTGGGTTGCTTGCCTGTAGGTGTGTATTGATGCTTCACATCTTCTGGGGACTTCAACTTCGCAACCTCAGCACCCAGCACTGAGCGGGGTTTGAGCTTAGCTTAAATGGGGGCAACATCGGTGGAAAAAACCCCAAAAAGCCCCAAGTCGCTGGATCCATCCTGCCTCCCCTCCTGCTGTCTGCGGGGAGTTTGCTCTCCTGGTCGTGGCGGAGTGTTTGGAGATGAGATGTGTGGGGTCGAAGCTGTGGTGTGGGAGGTGTGGGCACAGGGGTGGGCTGGGGGCTGGTGTCACGTCGGGGATTCTCAAGGAACCGGCATTTGTCAGTCGGAACATAGGAACTGACGGAAAGCTGCGTTTTCTGGGGAAAAATCCCAGTGGGGGTCTTCGGTGCGGGAGCGGTTCAGGCAGAGGTTCTGAAATTGGTGGAAAGTTGCGTTTTGATGTTTTTTAAAGTGAAAAACCTGAGTCCTCCAGGTAAAGAGACCTTTTAATCTGAACCAAGGCTTGTTTAATTTTCCATGATACATTGTGGAAATGCGAAGGCAATGTTTCTTTTTCTGGATTTTCTCAGGATTTACCTTTTTCTCTCAAGAGAGGGAAAAGCTTCTGACACATAAAATGTTTCCAGGGATGGGAAAACCTCTGGCGTTTCCTTTTTTCAAACCAAACGTCACCAGAAGATAATATCCTAATAATAATAATAATAACACCTGGGGCAGGTGGGTCCTGTGTGCGCCTCGGTAGGTTTTATCAAATATTTCCAGCAGGAGAAAGGTCCCGTTATCCTGCAGTGGCAGCGGGTGCCATCGGGACTGTCCCTGCCTGTGGCTGCTGTGGCTGGGCTGGCAAGGTCCCGGGCGAGAGCTCTTACCCCATCGTGTGGGACAACAAATCCCAGGGGATACGGGGCTGGAGATGTTTCCAGGTGTGATGGGCCAGGAATGAGGAATGATGCCTCCCGCTCTGTGCGTGGGATGCTGAGCGGTCAGAGCCCTCGCAGTCGGAGGTCCCTGTCCCCCGGCACCGCTCTGCGATTTAAAATCCCAACCCCATGGTTAATCTGGGCAGCAAGGGAGCGCACATTTCTGCCCAACCTCGACATAAACCCAGCTCTGAGTCCCCCTTCCCCTCCTCTGCTGGGTCAGCGAGGCAGGAGTCGGGGTTTGTGATGCCTTCTGTGTAATCTTCTTTATTTACGGCTCTGAAGAAGCTGTGATTTATTATTATTGTTATCCCGAAGCAGCCGTGGAGCCGCACTGCCGGCGGTGTCACCGCAGGTCCCCATCCCGGGTGGGTACCACGGGCAGGGACCGGAGCATCATCAGGCGATGCTCAGGGTGCAGGGCAATCAGCTTTGGAAAATTTTTTGTAGTCGACACTCCTGATGAATATTTCAGCTGCAAAGGAATAGCGTGCATTAATTATGGCAAAGAGATGTCTTTAGGAGAAAATGATTTTGAAATTCAGTTTAATTTCATTGTAATGCGCTGCAAACAGGAAGGGAGTATGTGTGTTTAATTGGCTCTCGGGGGTAAGGCCGGGAAGATGGCATGCCTTTGTCACAGGCCATTAGTGCTACAGACTGCATAATGAGGGACTACAATCAGCTCACAGCTGCTGGCTCCTACGGGGAGAGAATGATATTAAATAGAAATCAGTATAAATTAAACTTAACCCTTTCGCTGGCTGAGCAAAGCTCAGAGAGAGAAATTGGGGAGGGGGGTGGGGAGTGGAGACAGGCGGTTCAGGATGGGTTGGGGGGTGCCTGGCTGACCCCCCAGGGCAGACCCCTGGCCAGGCTGTTAACTCTCCTCCCCATCCCGTTCCGGGTCCGTGGGGATTTTGTCCCCAAGCCCCATTCAGCCAGCAGTGCCGTGAGCGAGCCCCGTCGCCCCTGGCTCACCCTGCCTGTCCCCACCACGGTGACAGCCTTTGGAGATCCCTCAGAGATGGCAAATGTCCCTAAAACACCCCTTCAGGGAGCGAGGAGGTTGTGACCCATCCCAGCGGCTGGGAGCTGGGGGTGAACCACCCCCCCTGAAGCAGAGGTGGGGAATTTTGGAGCTGGTGGTCTGAGCATCATTCCCTCCGTACCTGCCCCGGGGTGATGCTCAGTGTAAGGTGCCTGCTGAAGGCTCACAAAGGAATCTGGAACTTTTAAGTCTTTTTCTGGCTGCAGGTTATTTATTTCCCCGGTTCCTTCCTCAGGCCAGTTCTGTTTCTGGATGCTGTTCTGGTCAATGGAGTTATCGTGGTTTTTTTCCAAAAGTACAGGAACCAGAAAGAGAGCCACAGTATGGCAGGAGTCACTTTCCCTTCTGATGACAGCGCCTTTATTAAAACCCCCTTTTCTCCCGTGAAACCATCTTCCCCAAGAAAACAGCCTGGTGTTGAGTGTTGGGGATGGTCACTCCAACTGTGAGAGGAGGATAAAAGTGATGCAGGCTGTGGCCGTCAGCACGCTCCTGCAGCTCCCTGCTGGGTTTCCAGGGAAATCTCGGAGAGCCNACGTTGAGCGTTGGGGATGGTCGCTCCAGCTGTGAGAGGAGGATGATGCAGGCTGCGGCCGTCAGCATGCTCCTGCAGCTCCCTGCTGGGTTTCCAGGGAAATCTCGGAGAGCCCAGGCGCCCCACAACTGCAAACCCCAGTTCCTCCCCCGGGACGAGAGGCAGACGCCGTGTGTGCACCATGCAGGGACATCCCTCTGCAAACGTGCTGGTTTGTGCCTCTGGTTAGAGGAGGAACGAGGATGGATGGGTGTTTGTGTGTGTTATGGGGAAAAAAAGCAGCTACAAAGGCGTGATGCCGCAGGGGCTTTGTGATGAATTCGGGATCGCGGCTCTTTTGGGAAGGGTCTGAACCTGCGGTGTTGTGCAGGTGATGTACTGTTGCTCCGTCCTCTGTATTCCCTCCGGTTTGCCCCGTTGTCTGCCCATCTCTCCATCTCTCCCATTTCCATCTGAGTGGATTTGATTATTTTTATTGCATTAATGCTGTTGACAGAGCTGCTGAGATCCAAGTCTCCTCCGGCCGTTCCCAGGGACCCTGCTGGGTACCCGCCTGCTGTCAGACATCCCAGTGGCACCAGAGACGACCCAAATCCCGGGGAAAAATGCCAACAGTCACCTGGCTCCTGCTGCTGCGGTGCCATCCCCACTGTCCTGCATCCTGCGAGGTGCGAGGCCATCTCCCAGCACACTCACACACCGCTGAGCATGAAGAATAGAAGGAATAAGGAAGGAAAACATTTTTTATGCTGAGGGTACCCTGGAGGGGTGGTGGATGCCCCATCCCTGGAAATGTTCAAGGTCAGGTTGGACGGGGCTCTGGGCATCCCGATCAAGGGGAAGATGTCCCTGCCCGTGGCAGGGGGGGGACTAGATGACCTTTAAAGATCCCTTCCAGCCCAAACCATTCCATGATTTTATGAGCAATCCCCGGGAGCTGGAGGAAAGCAGCAGCCAGACACCAGCCTCTCGGCTCATCCTGCTCCCCATCTTTATTCATCCATCCCAGCCCTGCGATGCTCCTGCTGCTCTGGTGCTGTCAGATTGTGTTATCTCTGCCCCGGAGGGAGCCAGCGTAGGGCAGCAAGTGGCTTTGGAGTGGTGAGGAGGAGGATGGAGGGGCTGGGAGAGGGATGGAGTGAGTCACGGGGTGCCTGCGCAGGCAGGGTGTGTCCGGAGGGATCCGGCACTGTGGTGGTGTGTGCTGGGGGTGGTGGGATGGGAAAGCAGTCTGCTCCCCCAGGGAAGGCTGGCTGCCGTTCACATTTGCCCATACATCCAGAAAATTAGAATCTGGTGTATTCGGGGAGATTTATTTTCAATTACAGGTTAAGGCTGAGACATGAAATAGCGCCGGGTTTGAAAGCAGTGCATAAATCCTGCAACAAATCCATGTATCTCAGCTCCATATAATAAGATTTTATTGATTGCTATATTGTATCTGTCAGAATAAAACTCCCTTAATGCATGCATCAGGATGGGGAAGATAGAAAGCTTGTTGGAAGTAGAATCTGATTCAGGGATCAATGCACTTTGATTAATATATCGTTAAGAAAGTGAGAGTTATTTAACTTGTTTGATGCACGGTTCGAAATGATGACTCGTATCTTTTCAGTTTCTTTCCCTAAGCTGCCTTTAAAAAAACAACCCTGTAGCTGTTTTTCCCATTGCTAGGTCCTGGTTTAGAGATGAATTTTTACAAAGATCCTTTTACGCAGGTCACAAACCCCCAGGCTCCCATTAACAATCATTCTTATGGCCCAAAAATCTCCCCACGTGCTGTTGGTGCTTTGGGAAGACGGGGTAGACCTGCTGGCTCTGTGTTCCCTCCGGATGCTCTGCAGTACGAGAGGGAGCTCCAGGGAAAAATAAAGTTGGGGGGCAGGAATTAATCCGGAATAAGACATCACCAGGAGAAATGGGAAGTGCCCATCAGTTCTGGCAGACTTTCCAACGCTGCCCAGCCTGGGGCATCCCGGAGGAGCCTTGGCCAGACGCAGCCCATTCCTCCTCTCGGGCTGGTCTTCACGGGGAAGGGGCAGGAGCAGAGCGACGCACCCCCCGTCCCTCCAGCGTGGGCTTTTTCCTGGTCCCCAGGGATGTGCAGGTGTTTCCCTGCCAGGGGAATCGCTTCCGTGCGTGGGGATAGCACTGCCACCTGAAAGAGAAGATGCTTGAGCCTGATCAAGGCAGGTTATAAATAGAAATGCATCTCATCAGCATGCTAATCTGCAGGTTTGCTGTTTGTTTGCGGTGCCTTTCCTAGGCACAAATCCAGTTAGTGTAAATTCTTATTTTTAAAGAAACAATTCCTTCATGATGATGCGTTGCAGATGGTGGGACTTGTGGCGGGTTGGCCCTTGGCTGGGGGCCAAACCACACACACCCGCTCACACAGTCCCTACCCCCTCCAATGATAGGGGAGAGAATTGAAGAGGTAAATGGCAAAGTGGACTCGTGGGTTGAGATAAGGACAATGTAATAACTAAACTACAATAATACTGGAAATAATACTATATACAAATATACAATGTGATACACAGTGATACTGCCCCTCCCCACCTGATGACCAACTCCACCCAGCTAGCAAGAAGCTATGTTTTGGAGAGAAGGAAAAAAAAAATTAACTCTCTCTTAACTCAGGACAGGACTTTACCGGGTTGGTAAGCGCAGGGGATGAAGCGTTGACTCCCTCTGAGGCTGAAGGAGCTGCTGTTTGAGTCTGAGGTTAAGCTCGTGAGCCAGGCAGGATGCCAGCGCTCCCCTTCCTTCCCACAAATGAAAGGACATGAAAGAACACCCCCAAAAATGCCAGGCATGTCCTGAACACAGCTCCATGTGCTGCTTTAGGATGGGTATCCCATGGGATGTCCCACTGGATCCTCACGGGCCAGGACCAGCGGCTGCAGCACCTTGGGGCCAGCCGTGCGCTGGGCTCCCCTTCCAGCCAGCCCTCACCAGAGGGGTTTCCAGAGGGAAAAACATCGACGGTGTGGTGTCTGGTGTATCAGCTGTGTGTAAAGGTTCCTGTATAATCTCAAAATGATCCTGACACACACTTCTAACACCGTGGAGAGATAATTCCCTTTCTCTGCTTCCCCCCTGGGCAATTATTCTTCCTCCTGGAGGAGGCAACGCTGCCAGGCTTTCCCCATGGCTGGAAGTCTTGGGGTCAGCGGGACACAGTGAAATGAAACCCTGTGTTTCCCTGGCTGCTCACGAGACCGGTGTTTCCAGCAGTTCGGAGAGCGGCGTGGGATTTGTGTAGCTGTAAATGCGAGCAGCTTTCGGACAGGATTTGTTTACTCTGCTCTGGTTGGATCAAGCAGCTCGGATGCCAGCCCTGTACTTGTTGCAGAACCTCTGCCATGCAGAGTCCAGTTTCCAGAGGCGTGGAGCGATTGCATCCCAACGGAGAGTTGGTGGGGACAGCAGGCACCTGCACCTCCAAAATCCAGTTTTATCTCCAATTTTACCTTTCCTGCCATGCTCCGGCAGTGCTGCTCTTCCAGCCTGGAGGGACAGGGACTCATTCGGGCTCTGACCGCTGGGAGTGACCCTTCCCTTCCCATCCCTGGGGTTAACGCAGGAGACCCAGCCGCAGCTCCAGCTGGGTTGTGTTGTAGGGACATCAAGCCGAGCTCTGCGAGCCCGTCGGAAGGTCTAGCAGCGAACAATTCAAGGCACATATCTTCCCTCACATCCCACTGCCACCTCTCTTAGTCGCCAGCCTCCCGTCGTTATCTCCGCTCGGTTTAATGATTTGTCTCAGCAGGGGCTGGGACAGGTCCCTGCCCAGGAAAGAAGAGGTGATGCTCTCCTGAGCCCAGGTGTAACTGATCCCTCAGCGGTTCTGCAGAAGGCAGGAGCCAAGGCAGAGGGTTTAGTCTAATGGGTTTTATTATTACAATTATTATTTTGAGCCGTGCAGGCGTGGTTACCATGAGCTTCAGAGTTTCACCACGTTCAGCCGGGCTGCCACACCTTGGAGCATTTACTTATTTATTAGCCTTTGCGTTTTCTTTTTCATCTTGTTGTCTGCAGGGATTTCTATAAATATTTAAATGCTAATGTGAAAAGAAAAAAAAAACCAACGTTTTTCATTTTTACTTACTCATTTTCTTCTCTGGCTTGTCCTCTGGGCAAACCCATCTGCAGTAGTTCCGGCTGCAGGCAGCGGGGGGGCTGCCTCCTCCCAGCCTGCTTGTGTCGTATCAGTCACCCGTGAGCTCCTGCTAATGACGAGCCAACCTACAATCTCCTGGCTGCCTGGCTTGCAGAAATGTTCCAGGGTTCGGCTGGTTCCTCTGCTCTTTTCCATTAGGGGAGCATGGTGCCCTCACAGGGGGGTGTGCAGCATCCCCTGGGCTGGGCTGGGGGGGGGCTTCATCTGTGTTGTGGTTCGACCCTGGCCGGGGACAAATTCAGCCGCTCGCTCACCCTCCTGGGGATGGGGGAGAGAATTAAAGGGATGAAGGGGAAAAAAGACTGGTGGGGGGAGATAAGGACAATTTAATAACTGAACTACAATGATTTTGGGAATAGTAATACTGATTATAATAATAGTGATATATACAAATAGGTGACACACAGGGACACTGCTTCCCAAACACAGGGGGAACGGGTTTAAGCTAAAAGAGGGGAGATGGAGATGAGATGGGAGGAAGAAATGTTTCCTGTGCGGGGGGTGAGGCAGGGGCCCAGGGTGCCCAGAGAAGCTGTGGGTGCCCCATCCCTGGAGGGGTTCAAGGCCAGGCTGGATGAGGCTTTGGGCAACCTGGGCTGGTGGGAGGGGTCCCTGCCCATGGCAGGGGGTGGCACTGGGTGGGCTTTAAGGTCCCTTCCACCCCAAACCATTCTGTGATCCTACGAAAACCTGCCGCCCATTTGGGCAGGTGGGGAAGCCCGTATCGCAGGGGTGGGAGATTTGGAGGGGATGCAATGGGTGATGCTTCCCAAGCTGCCCTATGGTGTCTGCAGATGAAGCTGAAGCTGCCAGCTCTGTTCGGGTGCCTCCTGCACGAGGACAGGGTGCAGTGGGACAAAGGGACACCGAGGTTAACCTGCCTTCTCACCTGCTGCCCGAGAGCCTCGAAAAGCCACGGCCGGCAGGGGAAGCATCGCTGATTTATCTGCTGAGACAAGGCGTAGCTGCTCTCCTCAGTGGTCCAGCAGCAGGTCCCCATGTCCCCCTGTCCCCTAGCTGGAAGCAGAGCGGGGGACAGCACTGCTCAGGATTACCAGGATGCAATCAGACGTGTCTTATCTAGTTTCACCTCCCGGGTACCGGAGATGCTGCAGCCGTCCCCGCGCCGTGTCCCGCGGCCGCGCAGCGTGGGGAGGAGTGCCTTATTAGCACGGCTCGTCGGGAGATGCCCTTGAGTGGGTTTTTTTATTTTTTTTTCCAGGTGTAAATGCCAGGGGAGGCTGTACCCGTGCTTCACAGGCTTTCATCTCGGCAGGGCTTTGCCCTTTCTCGCAGCGTGGCTCTAACAGCAGGCTCTGCGCTGCCGCTGGAATACAAACAAACTTCCCCTTGGCAGAGCATGACAGGAATTCATTCCAGGCTGGGTTTTTTATTTTTTTTCTTTTCTGCTTTACATTTTTTTTTCCTCCTGCTGGATGCTCCAGGGGTCTCTGGAGAAGTTTGGAGAGGGGGGGAGTCCGTTGCTTAACCCCCTCTCTCCCAGGAGCCAGCAGATCGCACAGATGGGGAGGACAGCGGAGCAGCTCCAACCTGGGATGTGATTCCAGTCCCTGCCCAAGCTGGGGGAGAGGAACCAACACATCGCAGCGGCTGCATCCCTCCATCCCTGGGTACCAGCCATCGGGGCAGTCGGAGGGTCTGATCCGTGTTTGGGGAGCACCCAGCGCCTGCCATCAGCGCTGATGGGGGTCACAGAGAGGCGAGGATGCCCCCGAGCCTTGGCTCTCCTTGGCAATTTTATTATGTAAATAAATGGTGCTTGCACATACACCTGCTGCTGCGCTGCTCCTGGTGATGTTCGTGGCACAATATGTAAACAAACAGCGATTCCGTTCTAATAGATTTATTTCCTTTCTCGTGAGCCGTTAAATTACCTCCCGATTTCACGCAGGTAGAAATCTGTAACGGCGGTGAAATCTTGCTCTGCCTCGGTGGCCTGCAAAGCGTGCCAGCCACGTCTCGCTCCAGGATCTTCTAGAGGGAGGCACGGGAGCAACCGGCATCATCCGGGGAAGGGCTCTCACCCTGCACCTGGGCAGCACCCGAGCAGCCAGCAGCCCTGGACCGTGCTGGGGAAGGGGAGATGGTTTCCTCATGAATAATTGGTGCATTATTAATATGCATGTGGGTTTGTTTTTTTTTTAAAGAAGTTGCACACTCTTCCCCTCGGGAGCCTTTGATGCTTTATTAATGGTTGCGGCTCACACCAAACCTCGGTGCATCGCGGCAGGAGCTGTGCCTTGGAGCAGCCCCGTGCCCGTGCAGAAGCAGCCCATTTATTTTTGGTTGTTGTGTTCAGTGAGCCCAGAGAAGGCGTTTTGCTGATCCAGGTGACCCAGGGAGGGTGGATGGGTTTGGGTCCGTCTCCAGCTGCCGTGCCAGGCGCTGGGGATAGCAGGCAGCTGGTCTCTGGGAGCTCAGCAGGTCTCACCATCATGGTCTGTGCGGGGTGGAAAAGGTGTGCAAAAAGCAGAAGTTTGAGATTTCAGCTTTACACCCTGCATCAGGGTGAACAGGAGCTTTTCTGGGTCCTCTTGTAACTTTGGGTGGATGGGGGTGACAGGGAGAGGTGACCAGCCTTTGGCAGCCTGGGCAGGTGACCCGTGAGCTGGGACACAATCAGCCTCTGCGAAGGAGCCACAATCCAGAATTTCAGAAGTGCTAATTACTGCTAATTAGCTACAATGTGTGTTGGTAACCTCTGTTCTCAGCCAAGATGGCTGACAGCAGTGACAAACATTATTCATCCCCATGCAATAAATCACGCTAAAGTCGCTCCTGTTATTTAGCCTATCATTTAGCATTTCATTAAATAGATCTGTGCACATACATCATCGCTGCTGAGGAGGTGTCAATCCCCTTCGGCAGCCAGGCTGCCTCTGATCAATCCCAGCAGAGAGGCTCCGGACCCACCACGTGCCAGGCTGGCATCTCGCTGAGCATCCGTCGGGCATCGGGAACTCATTCGAGCTCTTATCTCTGTTCCTGGATTGCGGTTTTGGGACTACCCCTGCCCTGGGATTGTTGGCCGGAAACAGGCTGAGCCTTGGTCATTGGGTGGTGAGCAATGTCACTGTGTGTCACTCATTTGTATATATTACCATTATCATCATTATTATTATTTCCAATATTATTGTATTTTAGTTATTAAATTGTTCTTATCTCAACCCACGAGCCTCTTTTCCCTGCAACCCTTTAATTCTCTCCCCCATCCCCAGGAGGGGAGAGGGTGAGTGAGCGGCTGCATGGTGTTTGCTCTTAGCTAGGGTCAAACCACAACAGTGAGGGGCTTTCTGCCGGAGCACTGCTGATCCATCCGTGCATTCCAGCCCAGAGCAGACCCAGACCTGGGCACCTTGGGGTGCCGCTTTGCATCTTCTTGCCCTGCACCGTGCTCGGAGGAATGCTCCAGTTTGTCCGTGTGGCATCATGCAGAAGATGCCCTCCCTCTCCCAGCGCTCCATAAATAAATTCCCCTTGTCCATCCGTGCACACTGTATCAATCTTGTTTAATAGACTGGAAAGCTTATTGTGTGGCGGCAGGTCGCGGGGAGTGTCGAGGTGATGGATTGCACCTTCCCGGAGTCGAGCGTCGCTGATGTATAATGAAATATTTATGATTTATTCCAGCTAATAAACTGGAGTGAAGTGTGTGATGTATGTGAGCAGATGGGGGATCTATTGATGCGGTTTTCATTGCGTGGGGGGAGGGAAAGGTTTATGTCCGTAACGGAGATGTCTCGCACAGACCCCCCCCCCTCTGCCCACCGAGGTGGGCACCTGCCCACGGAGAGGACAGATCGTCGCGTTCTTATAGACGGCCTTTAGCATTCCCCTTCTCGCTGTTTGTCCACCCACATCTCCTCCCGCAGCTTTTCTCAAGTGAGGAACTTCTGGCGGTGGGAAGAAACCATTTCTTTGAGCGTTGGGCTGGAGGATGGGAGCTGCACGGTGGGAAGAGCGGCTGGAGGAGGGTCACTGCCCTGCTGCACTCTGCTGCTTCCCAGCCCTGCAAAAAAAATAAATTCCATGGATTTAGGAGACCGTGAGACACTGAGATGCCCAGGAAAGAGCAGAAAAACTTGCACCCTGTGAAAAGAAGTGACCGTGTGAGGCACAATGGGCACGTGGAGCTCGGTGCTGCGGGATGCTCCCAAAGCTGGAAGCGTGGTGGTCAGGGCAGGGAGGAGTGTTTCTGTGGTCTGCTGCTGGGCTGGACAGCCCGGGATGGACCAAACCTGCAGGTGGGAACCTGGTCCTGCCTGACTGCTCCTGGGCGGGCAGGGTGACCGTAGGGACTGCATGGGCAGGGTGCAGGGCCAGGAGCACCCACAACCCTTTTAGGGAAGTGGGAGACAGGTAAGAATGAATCCCAGGGCAGAGCGGAGCTGGATGCAGAACCTCCTGCCCACTGCTCCGGGTGTGAGCAGACAGCCCCCCTTTGCATCCCCACATCCCATCGCTGTCCTGCCAGCTGTTCCCATTTCTGCCTAGTTAGCCCCCAGATCAGCGTGGTTTGAGATCCTCGGCTGAAATGCACCGGAGAAGGGCAAAGACGGATTATTCCCACTGCCTGCCTGCAAGCTTGCAGGAGTTCCCTTGCTGCGGTCCCTCGGTGCAGCGCCAGGTTTGGAACTGACACCGGTAGCACTGTGTAACAGCAGCACGGGGTGAAGCAAGCGCCAGCATCCTTTCCACTGGTCTGGCTGGCCCAGGAGATCCCCCCGGGCTGGGAGGCAGAGCGCTTTGCTCTGCTGGCTGTGCTGGTGCAGACCGGCGTGATGTGCCGGGCTGGTAGCAGATGGCGCGGGGCAGAGGGTAATGTGGCTGTCCTCGGCGACGGCGGTCCCCCGGAGCCTGCTGCGGTCTGTCAGCGCGGGAGGTGACAGCGAGACCCTGCCGCTCGGCTCACGGGAGCACAGAGATGGAAAGAAAGAGGGGGGAATGACGGAGCTCGTCCCAGAAGATGACAATAATCACACTAATAACGCTAACCACCCGCCGTGCCGTGCTGCCAGGGCTGGGGGCTGCGAGGAGTGTTTTTGGGGAGCACAGGGATGGATGGTGAGTGGTAAGGGTGGGGGGCTCCCATCCCTCTCTGTGCCCAAACTGGAATGACTCTTCCTCCTGTCCCTGGCTGTGCAGGGAGCATCTGGCAGGGCAATGGCTCAGGGAGTGTGTCTCCTGCAAAAAGCACAGTTCACAGCTGGCAGAAGCACTTCTCTGAGCGTGGGGTGCGTCTCCATGGGAGAATGTGAGCAGACATGGCTCATGCCCCTCCAGAGCTGGGGAGACAGGGGACGTCCACATGGGGATGCTGGCGATGGCCACGGACGGATGCTGGTGATGGATGTGCAGAGGTGCTGGTGATGGTTGCACAAGGATGCTGGCGATGGTCGCGCAGGGATGCTGGCGATGGATGCGCAGAGGTGCTGGTGATGGTCGCACAAGGATGCTGGTGATGGTCGCGCAGGGATGCCGGCGATGGCCCAGGCCCTGTGCATGGGGGGACAGGAGTGGGGCAGAGCTGAGACCCTGGTGACGGGCTCCTGCAGCAGCTTGCGCTGCAAACACGCTCCAGAGAAATCAGCCGTGCCAACACCTCCCCAACAGACTCAAGGGCACATGGGATGCGAATTCAGTCCCTGCTGGTTGTAAGGAGAGAGGGGGGGAGCGAGCCATCTGGGCAGGCGCAGAGCCCTCCAGCTTTCACATCGGGACACCTTGGTGCAGAGAAATCTGCCCCCACCCAGGTCTGTCTCCTGTCCCCTGAACCTGTCCCTGGTTCTCCCCATCATGGACCTGGGGAAGATGCAAATGTGGCAGCTTTCATGTCCTTAGATCCGGGAGAGCAGCATGGGACCTGCGTGTCACTGAAGCAGGGCTGAATTCCCTCTCCTCTCCTGTCGTCTCTGTCTGAACAAGCAGCTCCTGAGCTCCTGCCGAGAGCTGCCGGCTCTCTGTCCCCCGGTGCCACATTTTAATTACTGCTCGCTCTCCCGTCCTGTGTCACTCACACATGTCGCAGCCATCCCGGGCGCAGAAGGTGGTTTGTCACAGCCGTCAGGAATTCCTTTCAACCCCGAGCAGAAAACACCCAGAGAGCTCTAGTTCAAAACTCCCAAAATTTCAAAATATTCCAGACAGCCTGCAATATCCACAGGAGTGCCAGGCAGGCAAACGCAGGAACAATTAACCCTTTCCTGGCTGGCCTGGGCAGGACGAGCAGCTCGGGGTTCGGGGTGTGCCGGCTGGGCAGGGACACAGCTCTCTTGGGGAGCAGCCCCCCTTTCAGAACCCATTCTGACATTTCGTTGCTCTGACACCGTAAATCTGGGCGTTTGCCACCTTTGCACAGACCATGGGCAAACTGGAAATGGGGTTTTGTGAAGCTGCATCACCAGTGGGCATGTGCTGGGCTGTGGGGATTGGGGGGCAGCGGGGATGCTTTTCCCTTGGCCACCCAGCGAAGTCCCCACATCTCACCCCACACCAGAGCCCCTGTGCTCCTGGCGCAGCTTCCCCCAAACCAGGGGGCTGGCAGGTCCTCCCCGCCGCAGGGATGCTGGGGTCCAGCGCCCCAGGCTGTCCTCGTTCCCCAGATTTGGGATGGGGGGGCAAGGCGAGCAAGCGTGGGAGCTCCTGCTTTCTCCCCTTGCAGGTTGGACCCAACACATTGCTCTGGACAGTCTCATCTTCCCAACACCATCCCTCACCTTTTATTATTAGCGGGGGGGAAGCCCCCCGGCAAGCAGTGGTGGCTGGTGGCTGTGGTCAGGGCACGCACACGGCACCGGAGCTCCTATGAAGACCCACTGTGGCTTTCACCAGCTGCTGGAGGGGGCTGTCGGAGTCTCATCGCTCAGGGAGCGGGAGGAAGAGGAGGCTGCGGACTGTGCGATGGGGCTGAGCGGCCCTGGTGATGGCAGAGGTCCGGGAGGAATGTCATCCTACTGGGACGTGACTGCCAGGAGGATGGAGCTGGAGCCTGCTTGGCTTATGGTCCATGCTGGGAGCACTCTCGGGGACACGGCCACCCGCAGCCATGGCTCCTGTTTCTGTTGCGTTCATATTAAAAGACTTTTGGGGTGCATGGCCTTCATCTTCCCTTTCCCTCCGCAGAAAAGCAACGGCCATCTCCCCTCTGTGTGACCCTGGGAACAGGCTGGTACATGGGGAAGGCTGGCACCGCATCCCTGGGGCATCTCTGCATCCTCTGGAGAGATGCTGGGGACCGTCACACCAGGCGTGTGTCACCATGTGCCCCTACAGGCTCAGCACCCACCAGGGACATCGCCCGGGTGTCACATCAGGAGGAGAAACAAGGGGGCGGTCCCTGATGGATCCCGCTTTGCTTTCCAGGAGACACGGCAGCCTACAAGGACGGTGTTTACTGGATAAAGGGCCGCACCTCGGTGGACATCATCAAAAACGGGGGCTTCAAAATCAGCGCGCTGGAGGTGGAGCGACACCTGCTCGCGCATCCACACATCACAGGTACGCTGTTGTCCCCTGCGCCGAGCCCAGGAGGGACGAGGCGTGGGAGCCCGGCTCCAGCACCAGCCCTGGCTCAGCCCGTGTGGACGGAGGCTGCCGAGGGCTCGTGCCAGGGGCTGTTTCCCAGCCTTGGGGCGCTGGGGCCACACGAAGAGCCGCCTGTGTTTAAAGCCTGCTGTTGTCTCTCGGGGCTGAAGCTGTGAAGCCTGCAGCCAAGTGCCAGGTCAGCAGCAGCTCTCATCTGATGGTGGAAACGAGACTCTAATTAAATCTGTCCTGCCCCCGGCTCTGCACATCGTATTCCTCCCCGTTGACCCTAAATCACTCAAACTGCAGGGCTTCCTGCGTTTCCCGTGGTGAAAAGCTCTTTTCTTGGAAATGGTGTCAGCACAAAAATCCTGGTGTTTCCCTGCATCGACACCCCGCAGCATCTTCCTCCCTGCACATCGCTGTGGGTGCTGAGCCCCTCTCTCCCCCAACCCCAGAAATCCCTCGGGGCTCTCCAGCGGGGTGCTCTGATCTCTCCGCAGACGTGGCTGTGATCGGGCCACCAGACATGGTGTGGGGACAGCGGGTCAGCGCCGTTGTGCAGCTGCGCAAGGGCGAGATGCTGTCGGTGAAGGACCTGAAGGAATGGGCCAGGTAAGGTGCTGCAGGGCACGGCACAGCGAGTGGCACGGGGGCCATGGGGAAAGCAGGCACAGAGGGATGTGCCAGAGGGGTGAAGGGGTGGCCTTGGGCTCTAAGGATGGAGAAAAGACCACAGCTCTAACCAGGAGGCCACCAAGCTATGAGATAATGGAAACAAATGGGCATCTCCCCCCCAGAGTGACCTGCACGGTGCAGACGAGCAGCTCTCACCCCCCAGCAGAAAGCACAGAGCAAGCGCCTGGGCAGGGGAAGCTTCGTGTTTGCTCAGCAGCAGGAACATTTGCTCAGCTTTTCCCTTTGCTCTGTGCTTTCCTTCCTCCCTGCTGGAAGCCAGCCCAGCCCCGTCCCCGGTTCATCCCAGAAACCTCTCCCGTGGGGTCTGGAGGTGGGGGAAGCACCGGAGCTCACGGACCTCGCCTGGAGTCATCGCCAACGGTCCGTCCCTGTCTGCAGAGCGTGGCACTGCCATCCTGCAAGGTGTTGCCAGGAAAGCCCATGCCTCCTCGTTCAGATCGCTCAGAGAGTGGCCAGCGCCGAGGTTTTGAGCATCAGTCATGGGAGCGGGAGCCAGGAAGCAGAATCACCGGGTTTATCGCTAATATCCCATTAGCAAAATATTTAATAGCAGATTCTCTTTTCCTGGCACCTCCCTCCCTCAGGCTGCGGGTATTTCCAGCGAGGCTGGCGCTGGTTCGCAGGCAGCAGGAGCACTTGTTCCATCGGGGGCCGCGCAGCAGCCAATTAACCATTTCCCCTGGATTTGCAAAAAATCGCAGCTGGGGGAAGAGCCATTCAGCAGGCGCAGGGAAGGCGCTGGCTGCCCGGCTGCTGCTTAACCAGCTACTTACAGGGGGAGAGTAGCAAACAAAGGAACCAACCCCACTGGGGTCACAGCCTGGGCAGAGGGGACAAGGGCATGTCCAGGTGTCCCTCCTGCTGCTGGGCACGTTAACCCTCTGGCTGCCAGGGTCTCCGCTCCAGCCAGGGCAGCCCGCAGCCACCAGCAGCTTTTGCAGGATTTTACTGATGTCATTGTCCAAGAGATGCCCCTTCCTGGCCAGGCTCAGCCCGTCCTGGTTGGTTCAGGGTCTGGTGATCCAGGGGTCTCCATCCAGGACCCCCCAGGAGTGATGGAGAGCAGGGAGGGGACATTCCCACTGCGCTCATCCCAAAGCCTCCTGGCAGGGACATTGGTGACCCCAGTAGATCCCTCTCTGTTATCTCACTGCCCTCATCACCCCCCAGCCCGGAATGACCACCACAACCCACAGAGACACCCCTCTNACAGCCACCAGTGGCTTTTGCGGGATTTTACCAATGTCATTGTCCAAGAGATGCCCCTTCCTGGCCAGGCTCAGCCCGTCCTGGTTGGTTCAGGGTCTGGTGATCCAGGGGTCTCCATCCAGGACCCCCCAGGAGTGATGGAGAGCAGGGAGGGGACATTCCCACTGCGCTCATCCCAAAGCCTCCTGGCAGGGACATTGGTGACCCCAGTAGATCCCTCTCTGTTATCTCACAGCCCTCATCACCCCCCAGCCCGGAATGACCACCACAACCCACAGAGACACCCCTCTGCCCCACAACCAGACCCTGCCCGGGGACCCCCACCCACAGCTGGGGTTTGGGGCTGGGACCCCCTGTTCCCCCTTGTCCCTGCACCCCCTGCCCATCGCTGTCCCCAGCTCTCGGGACACACACGCTGCTGTTCTGCCCACACAGAGCAAGGGCAGGAGCCCTTGAAATAAAAGCCCCCGGAGGGGTGGAGGGGCCGGCCACCCACCCCAGCTCCAGGCTTCACTCCAGCTCCCCCCGCTTCTCCTCTCACCCTGTCTCTCCCCTTTATTTTTTATGTCACTTAACATCCTCCTGGCCCTTTTTCTCGCACTCCCTGGCAGGAGACACATGTCCCTCTTCAGAGTGATTCATTTTGCGGCTTTCGCCTCCGATCATGCATCCCGGCGACAGGCGCCATTCCCAGTTAGAGACATCCATATGGCAGGGGTGCTGGTGGCAGCAGGGGGAGGGCTGGGTGACGGCTGAAGGGCTCAGCAGACTTGGCATCTCGCATCAGAGTCAGCGCCAGGACGCTGCCGGAGCTGGGCATGGCCCCAGGTTGGTGACACACAGGCGGCAGAAGGCAGCAGAGCCCCCCCGCTGTGCTCTGCAGAGGGCACGGGGACGATGCTCAGGGACCACACTCGGCACTCAGACCCCCTCCCGCAGTGGGAAGACCCCCCTCATGGGTGCGAGTCACCAGCAAGTCACCCGTGTGCGCCAGGGAGGTGACCCACCTGCAGTCTCGGTCCTTGGGGACACGTGGGGGGTCCAGCATCCATCATGCCACTGCGCCGTTATCCCTTCCCATCTCTGACGAGGAGGATGGATGGGTCCCCATGAGGGGCTCTGCTGCCGGTTCGCTTACTGCTGTGCCACCCCCAAGCAATGGGTGGGTGTTTTGGGGTGCTGGTGGGGTGCTGCAGCTGCTCCCAAGGGGCAGGGGAGCGGGCAGCAGAGGGTGACCCAGCCCCAGCAGTGCCCTCACCCGCAGGGCTGGAAGCAGCAGGCACAGCTGGGTACCAGTAACGAGGTACATGAGCAGCCCCCACTCTTACAAAGATGCAAGATCCCGGATCAAATTCGGGTCTGGTGGCATTTCCCAGGTCTTGGGGTGGGCTCTGTGGGATGGAGGGGCTGGATGTGTTGCTGTCGGCCGTCACAGACGGTGCTTCTGCGTTGCAGGGACACCATGGCTCCGTACACCATCCCCACCGAGCTGATCGTGGTGGAGGAGATCCCACGCAACCAGATGGGAAAAGTCAACAAGAAGGAGCTGCTGCAGCGCTTTTACCCAGCCTAGAGCACAGCCCTGGGGCAGGATGGGGAGCCTGGGGGGGTCTGGTCCTCTGCTGTGTCCGTTCTCCCTCTGCAACGGTGCTGACGTGGTGCCAGCAGCGATCAGCAGCAGGTCTGGGCTCACCACGGTCTGGTCCATGAATAAAATGGGATTCATCCTACTTGGTCTCCTCTTCGGCAGAACCACTTTCCTTGCACAGGAGCCGTTTGCAAAGGCTGGGGGCAGTCCTGGGTTGAGAAGCAACTAGAGGAGCTTTGGCCAGTCCTGCCCCCCGTGCTGGCAGCAGGCACGTGCTGGCCAAAGCTCCTCTAGCCCCTGAGCAGGTGGTGGGAGGTGGAGAGCAGGCACCACAAACACCTCCACATCCCCCCATCCTGGTCCCAGCAGCGGGTGCTGGGGGGCAGACAAGCCCCAGGGACCCTTGGGGGGGTCTCAGCATGATGCCAAGCCCCCCAGAGCCACTCTGCCAGGGTGGGGAGGGCTCCTTAGGTTCCCCCACTCCCCCCCTTACCTTCATCTGCTTTGGGATGCTCAGCCCCGTTCCGGTTCCAGCTCTGTCTCAGGCCACGTGCAGCTCACCACCAGATGAAATTTCTCTTTAAACTCCCGTTGTCAGCCAGCTGCAGTGACACCCGTAATTCTGCCTCTTCTCTGCGCTTTCCCATGGATTCAGTGACTTTCCCCATAGTTTGGTTTACAGAGAGAAAGAGCCCCTCGCCCGGGGGATGCTGCTCTCCATGGGATGCCCCATAACCTGCCATGAATCAACACCACCCACCTCCCTGCTCCGCCAAGCATCACCTCCCGTTTCCCTGCAGAAGAGACAAATAAATACCAAAAATCACCAACAGGTACCAGCTGTGCTGCCCCGTGCCTCGCCCCCGCCCAGGTGCTCCCACTCCCACCCAGACGAGGGGAGAGCCGGGCAGGGTGCTGGAGGCACCGAGAGTGGAATTATCCTGCACGTGGAGGAATTATTCGTGTACAGGCTCCTGTGCCCCTGGGTGTGTGTGACACCAGTGCCCGTGTCTGAATCCGGGTGATTGGGGGATTGGAACTCGATGATCTTTAAGGTCCTTTCCAGCCCAAACCATTCTATGATTCCCAGAGGACGGGCGGTGTTGATGAACTCTACAAACAGATTTTTGTCCCTGTGTGAGCTGCCGGCCCGGCAGAGGCGATGGGGATGGATAACGGCGGTGGGAAGGGGGCTGTGCCCTGTGGATCCCCCCCATGGGTCTGTCCCCACACCAGGGGAGGCAGCGGGATGCTGGGTCCTGTCCGGTGCCAAGGGGGTGACAGGGGGCCCTGGATTTCCCCACCAGCCGCTGGGAGCACTGGGAAGGGTGGGAGGAATGGGGAGCAGAAGGAATCACATCGAACGCCTTCGTTAGGGCCAGTGGAGCCCCAAACATCTGGGGGGACAATTAGTGAACACGGAGAGGACGTGGAGGGGACGGCTGGCAGAGACGTGGCACTGGGCAGAGGGAGCAGGGATGGGACAGGGACAGGAGAGGGGACAGGAAGGGGGATATGGATGGGGACTCCACTGCAGCCCCCCCGTTTTCCCCCGCTCGCCTGCACGGCATCATCCCTTGGGGCAGCGTCAGCACCCGGATTTCGATACTTCAGGATGAGAAGGAGTTGGGGCGAGGGACACCAGGGACACCCGGAGTCCATGGAGCCACCCCTCCCTGTCCCACGGCCGCTGGGCTCAGTGCTCTGGCACACGGATGCTCCGGCACACGGCCCCACCGGCACGGCGCCCGGTTTGTCCCCTGGCCGCGGCGTGCAGAGCCGAGCACCGGCGGCTCTCGCCGGTCTGCAGGAAGGACGGAGCAGATCCTTTGTTAAAACATCAACGATGCAGTAAATTTTTTAACTTACCAAATAGATCAATATCAAATTATCATGTCTCACATTCATAACTCTTAAGCAAGCAACAATGGAGAGAGACAAGGTCACTGGAGAATAAATAGCAGCAAAAGCTCTTCATGATCTATCATTCTCGACAGCCCCCGGCACCCAGCACCGGCCCGGTGACAAGATCATTAATAAAACTCTGCAGGAACGCGATCGATCGCTTTGATGGATGATCACAGGTAGCAAATACTGTAAAACACCTGGCTGTCACACGCTCGGGCGAGGGCTTTGACTCACACCGTGGCGCGGGGACCCGGCTGCGGCTCTGCTGGGCTTTCTCCTCGACGGTGGCTTTCCCAGGGAGGTGGCAGCCCCCAGCGTGGGGCTGCCATCTGTGCTGGACCCCCATGGCCCCCACCTCTCCTCCCCACCGCTGTTCACCCCATAGATGGGACCTGTTAATTAAAATCCTCATTAAAGCACCCGATTGGGGTGCTGGGAGCTGAGCTGGCAGGAGATGGGTTTGGTGACCCGGTGCCACCAGGTGAACCTGGAGACACGTCCCATCCCCGCTGGATGTGGCCCTGGGACACCAACCCAGGGAGGGATGGAGATCCCCAAGGCCACCAGCTCTGCTCCATCCCTGCTGGATGTGCCCCTGGGACACCAACCCAGGGATGGACAGAGGTCCCCAAGACCATGGACTCTGCTCCATCCCCACTGGATGTGGCCCTGGGACACTAACCCAGGGATGGATGGAGATCCCCAAGGCCACCAGCTCTGCTCCATCCCTGCTGGATGTGCCCCTGGGACACCAACCCAGGGATGGATGGGAGTCCCCAAGGCCACGGGCTCTGCTCCATCCCGCTGGATGTGGCCCCGGGACATCAACACAGGGATGGATGGAGGTCCCCAAGGCCACCAGCTCTGCTCCCCCCAAGCTGCATCCATCGGGGCACCCGGGGGGGGGCTGCATACATCTCCCCTGGAGCTGCAGGCGCTTCGCTTGCGATCCACGTCCGCACCCACGGTCTGCTCATATGTACACAACCATTCAATTACCCCGTAATGGCTCCCGGCTATTAAGCCATCAATCTCCTTCATTAAGCCCTGCCAGGCCCCGCCGGCACCGTGCAATAAAACCATTAAAACAGCGACAACCACCCAAAGGAGCATCTTTAATGCATTGGACGTAACACCAGCCCCTGTCCTGCAATGTCCCCTGCCCTGCTGCAGTGTCCCCCTGCCTGCAGCCCACCCTGGGGGACCCCTCGCCCTGAGCACGGTGTCACCTCGCTGGGGTGTCCCTGGAGAGCTGGGGGCTGCCTGCACCTCTGTGCCCCCCCCAGCTGCTCCCGGCAGGTCCCCCCTGCACGCCGGGACCCGCTCTCGCGCTTTATAGCTGACATTATCTTTTATTGACGGATAAAAACAGAAGCTCCGGTGGCTTTATGGCTGCTGCGCCAGCGTTCTGCACCGCGCTGCTCGGCTGCTCGCTCTCCCCATCACGGGGCATGGGGGGGTCAAGGCACAGCCTGGACCCCCCAGTCCCTGCACTGGGGCCACGACTGGTCCCACTGCACCCACATCAGGGACAGGACTGGTCCCATCACCCACATCAGGGACACAACTGGTCCCAACACCCGCAGCTGCTGGGGTAGATCGGAGGGTGTCAGTTTGGGGGGGGACCTGACCCCTCCAAAATAGGGTGATGCCTTCTCGGACCCACCACTGCAAGGGGGGGGGGGGTCACAGGGCTGGGCTGGCACTGCTCTGACCCCAAATCCCTGCACCCCAGGGGGGACCCCAGATTTCAGGGGGAGAGGGGCAGAGGTTTGGGGGTCCTGCTGCCGTGTCACAGCCGGAGCCATGCCACCAGCACTGGCACCGCGGCACGGCACTGGCGCCTTGTCAGAGCCGTCACGTCTGCCAGCCCCGCGCCAGTGCCGGTGGCAGGGAACATCTGCTCGGCCGCCCCGCTGCCACAGCACGTTAGGGTCAGGGGCAGCGCCAGGACCCCCGGCCGGTGCCACCGGGGCAGCATCTCACCGTGACACTGATGCGGGGTGGCAGGCGAGCAGGGTGGACGGATGGGATCGGACAGACAGACGGTGACAGTTCAGCGCCGCTGCCCACACCAGCGCCCAGTCACGGTCACTGTCACCAGTGCCCAATGCTCACCCCATCATAGCACTGCTCCGTGTCACCTCCCGCTGTCCCTGGGGACACCGACAGCCCTGCCACCACCACTCAGCTTCTGGGGATGGACAGGAGACATCCTGCATCCTGTGTCCCTTGTCCCTTTTGCCTTGCCTTGTGCCCTACCCCCCTGTCAGCGCCCCACGCTCCATCCATGTCCCGCACCGGGGGCTCACCAAGGGCACCCCAAAAAGGGGAGCGGTGCTGGCCGGGTGGGGGTCCCCGTCCAGTGGACCGGAAGGTGGTGAGGCCACCAGTGTCACCGAGACACCCCATGTCCCCTTGCCTTGGCTCCCTGGGAGGGCTCGGCCCCTCCCCGGACCCCCTCCAGCCCTGCTGCAGCCGGGGACCCCCGAGACCCCCCGGCGGGCGGAGGGGGCTCCCCGCTGCGGCACCCGGGCGGAGGGACCGCCGGTGGCGGGGCTGGTGGCCGGGACGATGCTGCCACCTGGTGCCACCGCGTCGCCGGGACCGACTCCGGGGGTCGAGGGGATGCACCGGGACCGGCCCCGGAGTGGGGGGGCAACACCGGGACAGGCTCCGGGGGTCGGGGGGGAGCATCGGGACCAGCCCCGGGGGTGGGGAGGGGCAGCCGGGGTCGGGGGCATGCAACAGGACCGGCTCCGGGGGTGAGGGGGATGCACCGGGAACCGGTCCCGAGGGTCGGGGGGAGTCACTGGGACCGGCGTCGGGGACAGCGTCGGGACCTCTCCCGGGGGTCGGTGACAGCACCGGGATCGGCTCCGGGGGTCGACAGCAACGTCGGGACCGGGGGGCAGAGTCGGGACCGATCCCGGGGGTCCTGGGCAGCACCGGGACCTGCCCAGGGGGTCGGGGGAATGCACCGGGACCCGTCCCGAGGGTCGGGGGGGAAGCACCGGGGGTCGGGGGGCAGCACCAGCACCGTCTCCGGGAGTCGGGGAGCCCCAGTCCCGCGTGTCTCCCCCTCCACCCGCCCCGTCGAGGCATCCCCGGGCCGCGCCCGACGACAGCTGCCGCGTTCCCCCCGCCCTGCCCCGGGGGCTGCGAACCCCCAGCCCCCCCTCTCAGCAATGGGGACCCCCTCAAACACCCCCTTCTGCATCCCCCCGACTCCCCTCCCACTGCCGGGCAGGGGGTGCGGGCTGGCGGCTGGGGGGGCGGNCTGGCGGCTGGGGGGGCGGCGGGGCCACCTGGCCCCGCCGCCCCCCCAGCCGCCAGCCCGCACCCTCTGCCCGGTTCGGGGGGGCCCCGGGGCAGTCGCAGCACATGTGCTGTCACTCAGCCAGCCCGGCGGTTATTTTAGCTCGGGACCAGAGAGTGGCTCGGACTGTGCCCCCCGCTCCGCCATGGGCCCCCCGCTTCTCCTGGCCTGCCTGCTCGCCCCCCTCTGCGCTCGGGTAAGGGGGACGGGGATATGGGGGTACGGATGGGGACCCCCCCCTTTTTGCTCCGTGAACCAGGAGGGGTGGATGGGATGGGGAGTGGGGATGCGGGGCTGGGGGGAAGCCGGACCCCAGATGCTGCGGAGGTGTGTGGGTTGGGGTGGCGGGGATGGGGATGGGGGTTTTGGGGGGCTCGGTGCCCCTTTTGGGGTGTTTCCCACCCCACAGATGGTAGCGGCAGGGGGGGAGCCTGCAGCTCCGGCACGCTGCCTGCGTTTGCAAAGCGACAGATGGGATTTGGGGGGAGGGTTAGACACTCAGAGACACCCTGCTCCCCCCTTTCCCACCCTAGCTGTGGTCCTAGACCCCCCCCNGAAGGGGGGGGTCCCCCCTGGGGGCAGCTGGAGGCCAGGGGCAGCTCCCATCACAGCCTCAAATCAAGCCCCTTGTCCTGTGGGACAGCACACAGCCCACCCCACACAGACCCCCCACAGCCCCACACCATCCCCAGGGACCCCCAGCACAGCCCTCCCCCAGGCACCAGGCACCCCGGGGACATGGGGCACCCCCGCACCCCGGATGGGTGCAGACAGTGGGTACAGACACGGGGGGACACAGACACGTGTCCCCTCCCCAGGGAGGGGACAGCTCATGTCCCGGGGGTCCGGGATGAGGCTGAGCCTCAATGAAGCTGGCGTGGAGCCGAGGGAGCTGCAGCTGCACCCCCCCCCCTCCCCCCCCCNAACTGGGCCACCAGTGCAGCCTAAACCGATCCCTGACCCCTCCGCCCCCACTGCCACAGTCACGGTGAGGTGGGCTGGGGCCACCCAGCTGCCAGCCCCGGGGTAACCCCTTCGTCCCCACCACGGGGGTCCCGCGGGGCACAGCCCAGTCTCAGCGTGGGGGGTGCCCAGGCACCACTAGTGTCCCTTGTGGGGCACCCCTTCCTGGCGAGACCCACAGGGCACCCATCATGGCAGGATGTCTGCAGACCACCAGCACAACCCTGCTGGGGGAGCTGGGTGGCCGCTCTGCTCCCCCAAACCCAATTCCATCGGGGGTGCCAGCACTGTGCACCCCTGGACTGTGCATCGTGTCACCGTGTGTCCATGCACTGTGCACCCTGGCACCGTGTACCACAACACCGCGCACCCCAGCACTGTGCACCCCAATGCTCTGCACCCCATCACTGTGCACCCCAGCACCATGCACCCCAACACTGTGCACCCCAGCACCCCAGCACTGCGCAAAACTAGCACAGTGCATCCTGGCACTGTGCACCCCAACACTGTGCACCCCTGCACCCCAGCACTGTGCAAAACCAGCACAGTGCATCCTGGCACTGTGCACCCCAACACTGTGCACCCCAGCACCATGCAAAACTGGCACCATGCACCCCAACACCATGTACCCCAGCACTGTGCATCCCATCACTGTGCACCCCAGCACCGTGCAAAACTGGTACCATGCACCTCAACACCATGCACCCCAACACTGTGCATCCCATCACTGTGCACCCCTGCACCCCAGCACCGTGCAAAACCAGCACCATGGACCCCAACACTGTGCACCCCAACACTGTGCAAAACTGGCACCGTGCATCCCAGCACCGTGCACCCCAACGGTGCACACCCCAGCACCATGCACCCCAGCACCGTGCATCCTGTCACCATGGACCCCAGCACCCTGTCCCCCCCCGCCCCCTGCACCCCACCACCGTGCACCCCCACCAGTGCACACCCCAGCCCCAGCACCGTGTCCACCGTGCACCCCCAACAGTGCACACCCCAGCACCATGCACCCCAGCACCGTGTCCCCCCCAGGGTGCCAGCCCAGCCCAGGAGGGTGCAGCAGCCCCGGGCAGCCCCCCAGCCTGGCGGCAGCACGAGGGTCTGCGGCGGGTGAAGAGGGCCTGGGTCATCCCCCCCATCAGCGTCTCAGAGAACCACAAGCGCATCCCTCACCTCCTGGTGCAGGTAGGCGGGGAGCCCCCCACCCTCTCTTCCAGGCAGTGGGGTGGGGGGCACGCTGGGCATTGCATGGGAGCATCCCATGGCATGGGGGGACACCCAGGGCAGAGGGGGACCCCGGGTGGGTGACAGCCCCAGGACCACCAGCCCCCGGACCACCAGCCCTGCCTTCCCTGGGGCAGATCAAGTCGGACAAACAGCAGCCCGGGGGGGTCGTCTACAGCATCAAGGGGCCGGGGGTGGACGAGGAGCCCCTGGGCATCTTCTCCATCGACAAGTTCACCGGGAAGGTCTTCCTCAACGCCATGCTGGACCGTGAGGAGAACGACCGCTACCGGGTGAGGATGCTGCCCAGCCCCATGCCCGCAGCCCCCTCCCCAGCCCCCCCAGACGGACCCCGACCCACCCGCTCTGCCCCCCGCAGCTGAAAGCCTTCGCGCTGGACCTGGGGGGCGTGACGCTGGAGGACCCCACCGACCTGGAGATCATCGTGGTGGACCAGAACGACAACCGGCCGCTCTTCCGGCACGACGTCTTCACGGGGCGCGTGGTGGAGGGCGCTGAGCCAGGTGGGTCCTGCCGGGGGGGCTGGGATGGGGGGGCTGAGCCAGCCCCACACGCCGGCACCCACCGGGATGCTCGTGCGGGCGCAGGGACCTGCGTGCTGACGGCGGATGCCACCGACGCCGACGACCCCGACACGGACAACGCGGCGCTGCGGTACTCCATCCTGGAGCAGGGCACCGCCGGCATCTTCAGCATCAACGCCACCACCGGCCAGATCTGCACCACCCGCCCCGGCCTCGACCGCGAGGTGGGGGGCACACACGGCACCGGGGTGGCACCGGGGCTGGGGGCACCCAGAGATCCCCCCCAGCTGGTGGCACCGCCGCTGCAGCCATGGGCGTGGGGACAGGGTGGGTGGGGGGACCCCTGGGCGGGCTGGAGGGGCTCAGCCTGGCCCCCCTTCCTTCCCCGCAGACCGTGGGGGTGTACAACCTGACGGTGCAGGCAGCCGACATGTCCGGGGACGGGCTCACCACCACTGCCACAGCTGTCATCTACCTGGAGGACATCAACGACAACCCCCCCGAGTTCACCAAGGAGGAGGTAGCACCTGGGGCAGGGCGGGGGGAACAGCAGCATCCCTGGGGGGCAGACCCCAGCCCCACAGCGCTGTCCCCCAGTTCTCCATGGAGGTGGCGGAGCAGGCGGCCGGCGTGGACGTGGGGAGGGTCTTTGTGCACGACAAGGACCTGGCGGGCTCGCCC
Source organism: Syrrhaptes paradoxus (assembly GCA_013400615.1). NCBI lineage: Eukaryota > Metazoa > Chordata > Aves > Pterocliformes > Pteroclidae > Syrrhaptes > Syrrhaptes paradoxus. The sequence continues at coordinate 78,169 of VZTO01027613.1, forward strand.
AACTGGTTGGCCAAGTTCACCATCCTGGAGGGGGACCCCGAGGGCGCCTTCGCCATCCGCACCGACCCCCACACCAACGACGGCGTGATCTCCGTGGCCAAGGTGGGCGCGGGGCAGCCGGGGAGGGGGCTGCAGGGGGTCCCATGGCTTAGCTGACCCCATGCCCCCCCCCGGCAGCCGCTGGACCACGAGGTGCGGGACCGCTTCGAGCTGACGGTGTCGGTGCAGAACGAGCGACCGCTGGAGCCCACGGCCCCCACCAGCCCCCGGGCGCTGGCCACCGTGCGGGTGCGGGTGCGGGATGTGAACGAAGCCCCCGTCTTCCGCGAGAACCCGCGGAGGGTCAGTGTGCCGGAGGGGACCCCCCCGGGGACCCCCATCACCACCTACACGGCCAGCGACCCCGACACCCGCCAGCTCCAGACCCTCACGTGAGTCCCCAGGCGATGGGTTCAGCTCCTGCTCCCCCCGCATCGCCTCCCGGCACCCACGGCGGGCGTTTTGGGGGGGTGACGGTGTGTACCCCCCCACCCACAGCTACGCGCTGCTCTACGACCCCGCGGACTGGCTGCAGCTGGACCCCCACGCCGGCACCGTGCGCACCAAGCGGGAGCTGCTGCACCCCTCCGCCTTCCTGCAGGGGGGCTGGTACATCGCCCTGCTCCTGGCGCGTGACGACGGTGAGCGTGTCCCCCCCGCCGTGTCCCCCCCAGCCTGCCGTCCCCCCCTGACCCCTCTGCTCCGTGCCCCCAGCCGAGCCCCCGCTCTCCGCCACCGGCACGCTCTCCATCGAGATCCTGGAGGTGAACGACCACGCGCCCCTGCTGCAGCCCCCCGCCGGGGTCCTCTGCGGGCGGCCGGGGCGGGGGGGCACCCTGCTGCTGGGGGCCACAGACGACGACCGGCCCCCCCACGCTGCCCCCTTCCACTTCCAGCTCAGCCCCCAGCACCCCCAGCTCGCCCGCAACTGGAGCATCACCCGCTTTAATGGTGAGGGCTGGCCAGGGGGGGCTGCTGCATGGGGGGTCCCTGCTGACCCCCGGGGGGTCCCCACTGACCCC
>VZTO01027614.1:0-44952 GCA_013400615.1 Syrrhaptes paradoxus
TTCTATGATTCTATGATGATTTTCCCCTTCACTGTGTGCCCAAGGGTAGTTGTACGTGGTGGTGGCCCTTTGAGTGCACTTGGATCTCACCCCCCTGGTAGACACCTTTCAGGAACCCTAAAACCCTTATGTTCCACACTGAAAATTAAGGGTAGGTTGGGTTTTTTTTTGTGCTGCCCAGAATTGGTGCTAACTAACTTTTGGTCCTTCGTCTGAAATGGAAGGATTTGTTAGCTTATTTTCTTTTGGTTTCTGAGTAGTACCTTCATTTTCACCTCTATGATTTTTAATGGATGCGTGCAGAAAGAGGATAAAGCTGCTCAGAAAATTCACAGTGAATTAATAATCCCTACCTGACTTCAAAGGTGCTGTTGTCAGTGGTGCAGTGGCCTGGTTATAAATGACTTAGGAACAATTCATAAAAATAACAGCTTGGCTTGCCAGAAGAGAGATTGAGGTCTAAATGGTGTGGAGCGTAAAATACCATTTATTCCATGAAAATGAAGTGAAGTCCCTATAAACACGCAGTGTTTTTTGAAGTTTACATTGCTGCTGCCTTCATGTTCAGAAGCTCTGCAGCTTCAATTTTTAGTGGATTACTATCCTGTATACCAGTACTTTTTAACGTTAATTTTATATTAACAGACAACTGACAATCAGCAGAAGGCCTGAGGTAGTAACAGTACTGTCACAGAGGTGTTTAGGGAACAGAAAGATGAGATGCAGTTCACAGTAGTTCAGAAATGTCTCCGCTTCTTTAGTGGGTCTTGACCTATAATTGAAAGTTAATGCTTTCCTATATGTCAGCTGGGACCTGACACTGAGACCATCAGGATTTAAACAAAAGAAATTACAATACATCTGACAGTACTTTGACAAAATGATCTAGAAATTCAAATCCCTTGAATCAATGGGAGGCAAAATACCTCAGCTCTTTGAAAGTTTGCTGAGGCCCTGAGAACAAATAGTCATTATTAAGTCCAGTATAAATTTCATATGTAGCTGAATCAGTCAGGGTCACAATCAAGTTTAAGGAGAGAGAAAAAATAAAATATCTGATAATCGTAAATACAAGGATCATATAATGTACCTCTCCTAGTTCACAGTTTTTTCAGTTTCTGATTCTTCAGCACCCGTCGGTGTTTTGTATGAGCTCTTCTAAACAAAACAGACTTCACAGAGGACAGACTTTCCAGTGTTGTTGAACTGATAGTCAAAAGTACTCTGCAGAATTAATTCCAATTGGATATTGACAAGTATTTCAATAGAGCCCTCAATCTTATCCATTCATTCATGTCTGTGAAAGACAAAATCTGTATCAGAAAAAGAATGGTTCAACTAAACACAAATTAAACATTGTCTACATAATTATATGTCATTTATTTGTTTAAAGCATTGATTTTTTTATGAACTCAAGAGTATAGGTCAAAAATCAAAGTTGAGAGGGGGGAAAGGGGCTTTGAAAATTATAAAATTGTATTATGTTCTCTATAATGTAACACCATTAGAAGTATAAAGGCTGAGAAGGCAGAGACACACTTTACAAACAAAGACTGCATATAGAGAAGAAAAAAAGAATGTCCCAAATCATTCTGATGTTTCATTTTGTATTACATTTGTCACAGTAAGTTGTATACTTAGTGAACATGAATTCTTATATACTTATGATAATCTTTTACCTTTTCCACATGGAAAAGTTGTTATAAACCCATTTGATCTTTTGAGAATTATCACTTTTGTAAGTGCCATATACTTTCAGCTGTCTGCAGAGACAAAAGGTGTTATTCCTGAGTCATTTCTAAATTCCAGCAATCCCTGGTTGCAAGAATTATCTTGGGGTATGAGCAATTTTCATAGATTAAAGCAATCACCTGGCATTTTGGTTTGTCCTGAACACTAACCTACACTGAGATGGTTTCATTACTGGAAGAACATAAAATTGTTCAAAAGCTACTCTAAATTGTTTCAGTTGCCCCTTGTCTGCAGACAAAGTAGTAAAATATTTGACAAGAGAACAGTGACATGTTGAGGACTGCCCAAGTGGCATGATGAAAACCATATGATTTTCAAATGCTGAGCCTGATGTTTCAAGGAATGTTTGAGTTTTGCCAATAACAATTCAAAACTGAAGAGGAGAATATTAAATTTTATGTGCTGTATTGACAGACTTTTAGCTCAATTTCTCTTTTTTTCTGAAATAAAAGTTTCCTTTTTTGCATCCAGTAACAGTTGCATCAGTGAGAAAAACATTGCTTACATTGATAATACTTTTTAGGACTTGAAAAGCATATTCAGTGCTCTGAAGAAGGAATTCGGAGAAGACTCAAATACATTTAGAACGAAAGGTAGGTTTTAAATTATGGTATTATAATTGCTTTTGAAATACAGATAACTTTATATTCTATTTACAGTTTGGTCTGAGTCATCAATATGTCTTTTTTTTGGAATCATAGACATGTAATTCACTAATCTAATGATTTATTTATTTTCTAAAATGAAATTGTATTTTGTAATTCAATATACAGATACCATTTAGGTTTAAACACAATAAAAATAAAAGACAGGGCATTTTATGACTCAGCTGCAACTTTAAAAATATTTTACAAAGTAAATAAGTTATGGGAAAGGGGGGAAGGTACAAATTTTAGAAACAGTCTATATCTTAGACTAGAATATTTTTCAGAGTACTGTCCTCAAGTTTGTACTAAAATAATGCCACTTGAAATTTCCATGGAATGAACAAAAAATAGCAACAAGCTCCATTAGGTTGCTTGAGAGAGTAAGATATCTTCCTTGGGATGGTCTCATCTGAACTTTTGCACTTTTTTGTAGGTGATTGAGACCAATTTTCATGTAAAAGGCTGAATGTCTCTTCCTGCCTGCCACAGCCCAGTGCAGGTACTGTTGGTGCTGTTGTCCCTGCTGGTAAGTGAGAGCGGGAATACTAGCTGCTCACTCTAGCCCTCTCACAAGACAGCAGCAGAGGCAGTCCTCTCCCCTTATCTCAGCCTCTTCCCTTCTGCTATGTGAAGCAGCAGCTGTTCTGGGTCCTCCTTCCTGTCCTTTCCCCATAGTCAGCTGTAACCTGGAAATTGTTTGGCAAATTACTGTTGTTGTTAGAGAGAATGAAAGGGGGAAAGCAACTGCTCATGCAGAGGTGTGGCCATAGGCTGCTGCAACATTTGGAGTTCAGGACATGTATGGCCAAGTCATGAAACTTGGATTTGACTCCTAATCCCAGTGCTGCCAAGGTAGGCCCATTCTGAATCCAGAGCTTAACATTTTCTTCAGTGTCCTGACACCTGATTCTCATTCCATGATGCCTAACGGCAGAGCATCTTCCAGAAATCCCTGTTCTCTGTTTTTCCCATCGGCCAAATTTATTCCAAATATATAGCAGGCAAAATGGCAAACTGTGATCATTCTCAGCAATGAGGTTAGAGATGAGAGCTGCAGTGTCCACACACACCCCTGAAGTTTGTTTGTGGGGCGCTGCCCAGCTCTTCCATGCACCTGTGACATTCCCCCCTGAGCATCTTGTAGACCTCTGGAAGTCTGGAAAGAGAAGATGTGCACCATGGGAAGAAGAGAGGAGGAGAAGTCAAAGCCATGTGTGGCGGCAAGTCCTGAGAAAGACCACCAGAGAGTTTTTAGCAGAAACAAAAGGGACCTGTTGGCACTACCTCCTAAAATATCTGTGGGAAAGATCTGTTCAGCAATTTGTGTGGAAGCTCACATTCATTAGAAGGCAGGTGAATGTAAAAGGAAGTCCAACGAAAGTACAGTTCTTGTGATGGAAAGCTGTTTGAACTGTAGAAAACAGAATTTAAAAAAGTAGATTTGGCAAGTCTCTGTCACAGGCAGCTAATCAGGATAGGCAAAAAGAGACAGGAAGCTCCGTTGTGGAGAAGGGAGAAGCTTTGACAATTTTTAAATTTGTCTTTAAGGAGTAAAGGAGACTCCCAGCCAAGTACAAGCTATGTGTATGCCTGGAATTCAACAATCTTCCTGCAGTTTGGCTGGATAGTGGAGGCAGGCACACACCGTTGTCGGTTAGGTCTCCAAGAATCGTGAATTTGCATCTGCCTTTCTTTGGAAGACATGGAGTTTTTCTGTAATAATTTATGAACGCTTGCCACAGGTTGTTTGAATATGTAGTATTTGACCATATCTGTTTAACTTAACAGCAGGTGTTTGGGAAATAACCAGGAAAGGAAATAGATGAAAAAAATCTTTATAAGGGCTAAGAGACAATATTTAACTTAATAATTATACAGTACTTTCTTCCTTGATTCCAGATTCATTGCACAATTTGTTTGTGAAGCTTAGAGCCAGAAGCTCAAAAGGACAATGAAAAAATTAAAAAAGACTCTGAACGGAGGACAATAAATGTCACAGACACATTGGAAGAGAGCAACCTGTCATTGAGCCTTGCTGGAAGGAGTGGAGGCATAAAAGCAGACCAATCCTTAAGTAGAACTCATTGGGAAGTCTTACAGTTATGCAGACTTTCTCCTCAGAAATTAATCAATTTTTCAAGATATAGTATTAATAAAATTTAAGCTGGGAGAGGTATCTTTGTTCCAAGGTGGAATTTCCAGACAGAAGGAGACCCATTAGTATGGGTAATAGATTTGCTGTGTAGGTACTTTCCTTGGATTTTTGAAAATGAATTAAAATCCCTGCTCCTCTACTTCTCATACACAAGGTGGGGAAACATTTGGGCCCCGCTTCTTGGCGATGTCTCACTTTACAGAAATAATTAAGTATTCACCAGAACAGCAGTAGTAAACCCACCTGAAGGTCCTAACTTCCTGTTAAGCTGAATGACTCTCAGTTTTTTTAAAAGGTCTTAAACCTCAGTTTCTTCCCAGCTTCCCTTGTGGTATAGAATTTTTATGTCTGTGTGAGCCGACACAGGCAGGGCACAGAAACAACCACAAACCACAGGTAAAATGCAAAGAGTAGATTTATTTGTGTTGCCTTGCAAACCAAGGCAACTCTGTGGCAGCACTCGGGCAGGCACACACATGCAAGGAGGTGGGGGGCAGGACCAGTGGAGGTCAGTCCTTTCGAGAGAGTGGAATGAGAGCAGAAAGAAGGAATGCTCGAGCCTTCTTCTTTTGCCTGCATTTCAAGGGTTTCTTGCCGGCGTTGTTTTCAACTGTGCTTTGATGTTTCCCACAGCAGGCCAGGCACAGGCCTATATTATCTGAGCACAGAGGTTCTACTTGCCAAGCACACAAGGCTGAGAAAACAATTAGCATGATGTATGTGTTTTCCGACACCTCAGCTGTTTGGTCTCTTGAAGCATATTTACATATTTACCTCCTCACCTCTTCCTGCGCTTTTTCCCCACAATGTCATGTCCGCTTTCATCTCTAAGAGTAAACAGTCATTTGATTTTAAAAAGTTTGTCATAGAATCATAGAATGGTTTGGGCTGGAAGGGAGCTTAAAGTTAATCTAGTTCCAACCCCCCTGCCATGTCCCAGGTTTGTTTTGTGACACAATTGCTTCTAACTCCAGGGTACCTTTAGGAGGTCCACTCCTAAAATCTGGAAGAAAAGAGGTACAAAAGTGAGAATACAGCCAGACTTTTCTGAGGTGAAATAATTATCATTATCATGCAGTCCAGGAGGAGGACAAGGGGTGGGACAAGCGAAGATTCCAGCTGAAGGGAGATGAAAGTCCAAAACCCATGTCAGTAAAAGAACTGACAAGACTTAAAAAAAATGGAAGGAAGCAGAATTGTGGCTAGCACAGTAGCTGTGATACTATACTGTTTTCTAGAAAAATATAGTATGTACCCTCAATGTAGGCACAGGGTATCCATATAAAGAAAGTGTGCCTTACGAAGTCTTTGTTTTTATGTGTATAATATAATACAGGTAAAGATACTTCAAATACACTACTTCATTGAAACAAGCAAAGGAGAAATATATAAAGTGTCATTTACTGCCAAGAATAGTGCAGGCTTATTATGAGTGCTGTCTTTCAAGTTCATGTGCTAAGTTTTCCTGTTTATGCTGTCCATTGTGTTTGGACAGCTAAATTGTACCTTGCACTAGAGTATTTCTCTAGCTCTCACACTTTCTGTCCTGGTTTCAGCGGTCAAACCATGACACACTCACATAAATGTACCTGGCTTATTATCTCTTTGTTATCAAACAAAGGTAAAACCAGAGGTTTCTAAAGTGCCATGTCAGACACAGATTCAATGTCCTCATTACTCAGCATTTCCTGCTCTGTAACTTTTTCTCATCTCCTGACAAATGACAAATTTCAGCACTGAAAGAGCTGGTCTGATAACATGAAAACAACACAGTCTCTCCCTCTTCTTTTTATCCCTTCATCTTGTTTTGCCACCCAATGTTGAAACTTCTGATGGTGCAAAGAAGCAATAACTGTTGTGGGGAACTGTATAATATTTTCCAGCGTATTCAGCCATTTCTCCCCTCCAGTCCCTCTGCCTTGAGATCTTAGACTGGAGCAGAATTCCTCTCAGCCATGTAAGGCTAGATTAGCTTCTTTTTAGGGCCCATTAAAGTTGCCTCTTAATCAGGCAGGGGAGTTGCTCTGTAATGGCAGAGTTGATGCGTGATGTTCCCAAGGAGCGAAATGTGTTGCTTCGTAATGACCCCTAACCCTGCTTCTGCACTGAAGCACTGTCTCGCAAAATCTTCCCATCAGCAGACAGGCTTCACCAAGCAGTTGCTTGCTGCGTTATGTGAATTTGCACCGCATTAATGAATTATACACTCTTGGGCTATTTTCAAATGCGTTTAAATATCACTGTGTAATACATTAACTTGGTTCAAATATTTTAGATTTTTTTATAATCCTTTATTATTCCAGCACAGTGACATTGGAATGCTTAGTGTTCTGAATGACTGATCGCTCACATCTAAATGGCTTTGTGCTTTCAGAAATTAATTTATGATTTGCTACATTCCTTTCCCAAACACTGTCAGGATTTGATGTGTGTTCCAGTTGTATTGTGAATTGTTTAGAAAGCACCATTTTGCATCTGTGAAGGTATTCACTTGAATCACTGTAGATCACACAAGTGTGCTATTGATCAAAGACTAATATTACCAAGTAATTGCAGGTGTATTTATCTTCTATAACCTGAAGTAAGGAGAGCAGGTGGAATACAGTCCTATACCATTGTTTTTATAGTGTATATTTTGTTTTGATTGGTGGCCTCCATGTGACCTATGGAAGTGCCACAATTATGTTCATGATCCTGGGCATTTATATATCTTGTAATTTCTTGTGGTGTTAAAACAAATGAAGAGGAAAAGGAAAAAAAAACAATTAAAGGGAAATATTTAAAAACAAACTGGGTGCTTTAATTGTGCAGTTCTTCCCTACACATCAGCAACCACAAAACCCACAGCATTGTATGGCATGAATCTGCAAGTTATTTAAAGTGGTGGTAAACCTTGGAACTGAAGATTATGTGCCAAGATCCCTACTGGAGCAACAAAATAACCAACTTTCTGATCAGGGCTTTTGAGTAGCTTTGTTTCTCACTGGATAAGAGTGTGAATATTCAGACTAACATCCTGGAAGAAAAACAAATAGCTGATGAAATAATTCTTAAAAGGGAGTCTGACAACTCACAGAATCACAGAATCACAGAATGTTAGGGATTGGAAGGGACCTCGAAAGATCATCTAGTCCAATCCCCCTGCCAGAGCAGGAACACCTAGATCAGATCACACAGGAACGCATCCAGGCGGATTTTGAATGTCTCCAGAGAAGGAGACTCCACAACCTCTCTGGGCAGCCTGTTCCAGTGCTCTGTCACCCTCACTGTAAAGAAGTTTTTTCTCATGTTCAAGTGGAACCTCCTGTGTTCCAGCTTGAACCCATTGCCCCTTGTCCTATCACTGGATGTCACAGAGAAGAGCCTGGCTCCATCCTCCTGACACTCACCCTTCACATATTTATAAACATTAATTAGGTCACCCCTCAGTCTCCTCTTTTCCAAGCTAAAGAGACCCAGCTCCCTCAGCCTTTCCTCATAAGGGAGATGCTCCATTCCCTTCATCATCTTTGTGGCTCTGCGCTGGACTCTCTCCAGCAGTTCCCTGTCCTTCTTGAACTGAGGGGCCCAGAACTGGACACAATATTCCAGATGCGGTCTCACCAGGGCAGAGTAGAGGGGGAGGAGAACCTCTCTTGACCTAAACTGTTAGGAAAATTGTTAGGAAAATTCCAGTTCCCCTGATATTTGTGGAAATAAGTGATTTTCGGGTTCACACTGTAAGTCTGGAATATATTTCCATACTTTTAAGAAGAGAGGAAGAATAGGAAATAGATGAGTGACTTTTTATTTTATAACACCATGCAAAGCTTTTAGAAGTCCATTTGATATAAAAAATAAATAAGCAGCTATGTTTAACAGGGCTGTTCTAGGAATCTCAGCATCTCTGTAACATCACAGGCAACTCAGATTTATTTCCTGTGGTTTATAGTGTCTTTCCAGAATATCTCAACAAAATAGCATCCTTGCAATAAATTTTTTTCTTGAAATCTGTTGTGCTGTTTGTAATATATATTTGATATACACATTTAGCAACAAGATGAGCATACAAAGAGCAAATATCCCAAGTATAAAATCTATCATGAATTTAAATGACTGGAAATTTACTTATTTAGCACTTTGTTACTTCATGTTGTCAGAATTCCACTGACATGATCTTATAAGATGCAGCACTATGTGCTTTCTGATTGTTAACCAGAGTCTAGGGAGAATTATATTTATTCTGTGTGGTCCTCCAAGTACATGTCTTGAATTTGCTCACAGCACAATGGTGACAAAATCCTCTGCTGTGCTATAATTCTGCTAAATGAGAAACCTTATTAGAAGGTTCCACTTCTTTTCTGGACAGAATAGGTCTCTTGGGATGAGTGACTGATAGACCAGGTGGGTGTCCTACCATTCAGAGGGACCTTGGCAGGCTGGGAGGCTGGGCCAACACAAGTCACATGACAAGTCCTACCCCTGGGGAGGAATAGCACTATACAACCAAACCCCTGGAAAGCATCTTGGCAGAAAAGGACCTGGGAATCCTGGTGAACGCCAGGCTGACTCTGCCATGTGCCATGTACGGTTGTGGGTCTGTATTAGGCAGTGTGATCAGCAGCTGATGGAGGGAGGTGATCCTTCCCCTCTGCTCAGCCCTTGTGAGACATCTGGAGTGCCGGGTCCAGCTCTGTTCTTCACAGTACAAGGCAGACATGGACTTACTGGAGAGTGTCTGGTGAAGGGCCATGAAGACAGTTGAGGGACTGGAGCATCTGTCAAACAGGGAGAGGCTGAGAGAGCTGGGACTGCTCAGCCTGGAGAAGGGAATGCTCAGGGAAATCTTATCCATTTGTATAAATATCTGAAGGGATGTTTATCCCATAGAAAACAAAGCCAGACTCTTGTCAGAGATGCCCAGTGACAGGGCAAGAGGCAATGGCACAAATTGAAATACAGGAAATTCCATGTAAATGTAATAAAAATATCTCTCTCTTGTTTTGTTTTGTTTTTTATTATGAGGGTGGTCAAACACTGGAACAGGCTACCCAGAAATGCTGTGGAGGCTCCATCCTTGGAGATATTCAAAACCAGACTGGACATGGTCTTGAGCAGCCTGCTCGAGGAGACATTTGGACTAGATGATCTCCAGTAGCACCTTCTTGCCTCAGCTGGTTTGTGCTTCTGTCTCCAGACCACTTCCATGTAACTGGGAGTTTTGCAAGGGTAAGGACAATAGCAGTGGGTCTGAAAGTTAGGACTGGGACAGGTTTTGTGTTTTGAACCAAATTGTACATATTTTGAGTAAAAGAGAAGAGACAGCTATGAGGAACAGAGTACATGTAGAACAGGTCTAGCTGCAATATGAGGGTGTTGGCCTGATTTATGGTACCAGGGTGCAGCAGGTGGCTGCCATTGGGTGAGGACCAGGGAGCAGGAGCTGTGAGTGGCAGGATCATTAGAAACCACCCCCAGATGCCTGCCGGCCCAGGGCACAAGCCACTGATGAGGCTTCCCAATTCTCTCCCTTGCTGCCCCATGGCTTTTGCTACCACTATCATCTTGGAGCCAGCCTCTGCACCTGGTGCAGGTGTTGCAAGGCACTGGGGCACTCCTGTCTCTGGTATCTCAGTTGTGCCCACATGGTCCAGTTTAAATCAGCAAGTGTTTCACAGCTATCCGTGACTAACCTAACTGAATGGTCAAAAGGGAGCAAGGAAACAGATGTTAATGTCAGAAAAAAAATGTGACTGTTAGAGTCGGGAAAGACAGCAAGCAGAGGACCCCCTGCTGAAACACTACCTCTTCATGCTAGTGAGTAAGCATGTTAGTGAATGAGAGGCTTTCAGTTGCATAAAATCACAAGGTTTGAGTTTCTGTATCAGCATCACTGATGAAATAATTTGCCTTTGGCTCTGAGGCCTATCCTTCTTAGCACTGGAAAGAGCTGGTGACCTGCATGTATTCATTCACAGTTTATTTTTAAAATGTCTTAAATATTGTTTCTGGATATCCAAGGAAATTGTAGGATGACACTGGAAGATTATTGCTGTTTGGGTAAACCTAGCTTCCTTCTACGTAATTGATTTGTGGTCAGAAGCAGGAGCAAAAATAGATTTAAACTTCAAGCGATTTTTTTTGGTAAATACACACACTTCTCTCTTTGCTTTAACTTGGTAATATCCAGCAACCCTGAGAAAGGTCATATTATTTTTTTATAACTCATAACCATGTTGAACCTAGATGCAATGGTGAGAGCTACAAGCCATTCTGATAATGGCTCACCATTTGCATCTCCAAGGCTGAGAGATGAGTGGTAATAAATCACCTTAACAAAATCATGAGCTCTTAACGAGAAGAAGAAAGAGTACAACAATAAGAAATAATGTCAGATGAGTGAAGATGAGTATGAAAAAATGGTGTGAGTGTGTAGGGATCAAATCAGAAAAGTTATAGAACAACAATATGCAGAGAGCACAAGCAACACAAAGAGTAACAAGAAGTAATTCTGTAAACAGTTTAACAATTAGAGGAAGACATAGGAATGGTCTTTCTACTACTTAATGAAGAGGAAGAGCAAGAGATGTGTGGAGAGCAGCTATTGATATCTCACTGTCAAAAGAGCTTCTGGTGGTTTTGTCCATAGCCCTGGTATATTCAGTGAGTGATAAAATGGAAAATATGCTTACTACATTGTCAGATTATATTTGGAGAAATTGCAAGTATGCTTCAGGACAGGATTAGAATGAACAATGATATTGATAAATTACTGAACAAATACAGGATGGGATTCTATGGAAAGAAATGAAAAGTAGTACACTTGGGCAGGAATAACTACCTGCACAAATATGGCATGGTGTATCCGTTCTTCAGAGGAAGATCTAGGGAGGGGTGATGATATGGTAGGTCACAAGCTGAATGTGAGGCTAATCTGAAATTCATATTGGGATTTATAAGCAGTAATAGATTGAATGACATAAAAAGTCTCTTTTCTGTTCGTCCCATTACTGGTGAAACTTCTGCTGGAGTACCATATCCAGGTTCTCAAGAAAAAAAAAATGTGAGACAGTTGGAGAGAGTTTAAAGGAGATCAGTGAAAATTATCACATGTCTAAGAAGCATGGCTTACCAGGAAAGACTCAAAGAGCTGGGATTGCCTAGTCTACAGAGGAGAAAACTGAAGGGCGACATGATAGCAATCAGGAAATACACAGAGGCTTTTGCAAAGAGGAAGGGAATAGTCAGTTTCCCTAGTCCTTGGTGGACTGGAAGAGGAGCAAAAGGGATTTATGTTAGGTATTGGGAAAGTCTTTCTCATGATAAGCTTAACAAAACAGTGGCATTCATTGCCTGGATAGCTTGCAAAGCCTCCATCATGGATTCTTAAAAAGTAGACAGACACCTGTCAGGAATGACAGTATCATTGATCCTTAACTGGAGTAGGAGGTTTATGATTATTAGATGATATATTGAAGTCTTGTTGGGTTCTTAAGTAGACGTTTGTACCAATAAACCTCTAAGCTGTTGTTGCAAGAGATATTATATTTAAATAATATGTTTATGATTAAAGAATTCCATTTATTCCTAGTCCACAGGAATTTTGAGAATATTTACAATTTAAAAACTAACTGGGTTCCTGTATCCTGGCAAATCTCCAGTAACCCAGCTGGCTACCAACAGGGCTACTGACAACCTGTGATTTTAGTTGCCATGCAATAAAAACTTGCTGTTGTTCTTTTAAGATGGGTATTTGTCTGCCAAATCACAGAATCACAGAATTTGAGAGATTGGAAGGGACCTTGAAAGATCATCTAGTCCAATCCCCCTGCCGGAGCAGGAACAACTAGATCAGGTGCTGGTATAAGTTTCTCATGTAGATCAGGATCTTAGATTGCTGGCTGAGGAAATTTGATTCATCCTATATATCTGTCATGAGGTGGCTCCACACCTCTCTGCCTGCAGATCTGGCCAGAGTTGAGGCTTTGCATAAGGCAATCTGCAGTAAAAGGCAACACCAAGGAACCAACATGGTTCAGATTCTTTGAGTTTTGAGTTTAGCACCAAACTGTCACCTGTGTCTACTCTGCAAACAAAAAATGGTTCTGAGATACATGCTGTGATCTTTTTCTAACAGAAATGCTGAAGAAACATTACTTTATTGAAAAACAAGCAAACAAACAAAACCAAAACCAGTACTCAATGGCTCAAGGTCTCCTTTTATGTAAAACAGGATTTATACATAATGCAACAAAGAGAAAACAGCACAATACCTGAGATTTGTGTATGGTCTTTCTCAAATGTTTCCAGATACTTCATTTCCTCTGCAAAGAAAAATAAAAGCTGCTAGTTCACACTGAAATAATTATAATTAAATTCTCTCCTTGTAATAAGTTTTGGGGTTTTTTTTTCTTATTTATTTGCCAACAAACAGTAGGATTTCACCTACTTATGGCAACATACATTTCCATTGCTTGGGAGAACCTGGAGAATCCTTGGTGTTCTATATTTCCCTTTCCCTTTTTTTGGTGTCTCTTGGCTGTAAGGATCTCTCAATTTGAATCTTATTTAGTCTCTGGTATTAAATGGAATGCTGACCTACAGCTGATTGGCAAATTGAAATTCCTGGTGTCTTGTCTGTGAAGAGCCTGTATACCTGAACAATGCCTTAGCAAGAAGATGACAGCTATCTCTGACAGGTCTGCTTACCTATTAGAGGGAGGGCTTACAGATTGATGGAAGACAATCTCATCACTCTTAATGCCACTGCATCTTGTAGTAAGTTGTTAAGGATGGGGGAAAACCAGAGATATGTGATAAAAGATGTAATATTATATCTTTAGCTACTGTTATGCTGAATGATGAATTAGATAGCCAGATAACTTTATGAACAGCTCCTTTAGTCAGTGCTCTATGTTCTGTAGTGGAGGCTCTGTGTTGGCTCTGTGCTTCCCTGAACAGCCTCCTGCCAAGAAGGGGACTTGGTGCACCTACAGCATTCCCACCAGCAGCCTTCAAAAGGCACAGCAGCATTTTCTGATCCCTTTGCTGTTACATATCATTCCCTCAGTGCAACTTTGGTGGTTTACTGTAGCACTTTTCTTACCTGTTGCAGTGCCAAGTGAAACCAGTTTATATAAATGTTCAGTGGCAATTTTGTGCAAAACACATTTTATTTTGCTTTTCAGCCCTCTAGCAGTGTGTACATTGTCAACTGTTACATTTCAGCTGTGAGGTGGCCCTTTCAAACTCCGGTCTAGTAAAATATTAAACTTTTATAACAAAAAGTGAAGTATCATCACGCTCTTCAGATGACTCAGTAACAGTATTTTAGCCAAAGTATTTGATAAACAGCAACATTTGCTGTTTCCCCAAGGAAAAATTTAATGAAATTTGTATTGTCATACAGTCAGTTATTGTATCCAGACTTAACAGCTAAGACTACAGGAAGAAGGCTTTTAAAAGGGAAACAGTTTAAACTACTGTGTCAGGCAAACCAGGGGGATCAAAATTGTGTTTTTCTTCCTGATATTTTTGATTTTACCAAATTCACCATATCAAAATAAAAATCGCATTTTTATCCTACAGTGTAATTTTGCTAACACAACACTCTATGTCCTTGAAATCCAACTTGAAATCATAAATGATCAATAAAATGTATAGCAGCTTTCATTTTTAGTATTTGTTTAAAAACTGAATCAGGCCAAGTAAGCAGACATTTGAATGCTTCCATAGTTGCATTTATATTACATTATGACCAATTTGTCAGCAATAATGCAACATATGGGGGCAAATTCAAATTTGGCTGGAAAATACATTTTTGTGTTACTGTCTGAAGTGGTGTATTTTGGATCTCCATTAAGCAAATAGATATTGTAAAAATAAATTCTATTTTCTGATTTAATATTCAATTTTAATGTTAAAAGTAAGGTTTTTTACTGTTGTGTTATATTGCTTTCCAGCATATGCTGATTATTAAATACAGAATTTAAAATATACAGATAGGAAGTAAATTGTTTTGCAGCTGAAAAGTGATTTGAAGTCAATGAATTTGTTCTCAGGTTTGATTCCTTACAAATATGAGAAATTCCTGAGAACATTTGTATTAGCTGTTTAAGATAATATAAAACATCTTTGATTCCTGATGGCAACTCTCTATAAATGTATACCATAACTGCATTTGGCTAATGATTGCAGTTCAAGACATTAGTTCTGAAAACGTTCAGGTTAAAATCCACATTATTCAAGAAAAAAAAAATTGTTACAGATGGCTTCTGACGTTATTGCAATGCAAGATGTTAACAATATTATCTTTCATTATTTATCCTTATGTTCACTTTCTGCCATGCCATGAATGTAATGATCTGTTTCTTCTCAACTTGTCTTTAGGCTTTACACACACACACACAGGGGCAGAAGGTTGTTGGTTTGAACTGAATTTGATATGTGCATCACAGAAAAAATGTTTATCTTTTCTATTGGTCTCTGGGTGTGCAAATGTTTGTTCTTAAAATGTTTAGAACTTAAATTTTGGCTCAAACTTGATCTCACAATGTTCTTTAAATCTCTAGATCCAAGGCGCTCTGGAAAACACCTATCTAATAACACCAGAAGACCAATGCTTTCAAACTTTAAGAAGACTTAAATTAAAAGTTCACATCCACAGACATCTGACCTGATTACTTCCTGTGATTGAAAGGAGGAGAACTTCCTTCACCTTTTTGTCTTCCAGTTCCCCCTCTTTCCTTTTCTCTTACCTCATCCCCCTTTCTCCATATTTGCTCCTCCAGCCCTTCCCCAGTTCTGACCTTCTGGTCCATCCTCCCCACTCCCCTACCTTATTTCAGATCTGATGTTCCTCAGGAGCTCACCTGCAGTAGCAGCAATGAGTTTTTACTGACCCACCTTGCAGAAATGAGCTCTGAGGTGCATCAGCATTGATAGACTTATGATACACATAAGCAACAAATGTTTCGGGAGTATTGTGTCACCAATAGTCACCCACAAAACTTGTTTTAACCTAGAGGTCAGGTATCCTGCTGACAGAAAGTCCCAGAATGTTTCTGAGTTCTTCAAACACAGAGTTATGGTTTTCTGCATTTCATAGTACAGAAAAAATCAAAAGCAACAGTCTCTGCCTGCATCTCTGTTTTGTCACTTAGAGTTACAGTATGGCAATTTCGAAGAAATAATGCTAATCTCTGCCCAGCACTGACTAATGAAATCATTTTAAGCGCGAGCATTTTTACGCTCCATGAGCCTTTGTGGATGGCCTCCTGTAAGACAAAGATGGTGCATTCAGTACAAAATTTAATAAATGGGGAAGAACAGTTACAAGGTTTTGTTCTCCCTATTGTAATGTGCCTGGCAACTAAGGACAGGACAAATTTGATTGCAACAAGAAGCTCCTAATGATTTTGCCAAGATGCTATCCCCAGCATGTCTCCCTAATGAGGCTTAGAGGCTGTGATTAGGGGTGATATTATGTTTATTCTGCACACACAGAAACATTAGCAAACCATTAGCAGAAAGATTAAGTTCCTTCCTAGCAGTGTTAAAGGACGGAAAACAAAGATTTTTTTTTCACAAAGAAGACAAATTAAGAAACAAACAGGAAAATTTGCTTCAAATCAACACCAGCAGTTTTCCATCCACAAGAATTTTTGCATATTTTTATTCTTTTGTCATATAAAAACTAGAGCAATTTATTCTTTCTTTTAAACTGATGCCCTGAGCAGCCACCTTACTCAGCCCAACAAAATCTCACAGTAAGTTTTTTAGAAATTATAAATATTCTCCATGTTAATGAAAGAGAATCATCCCTTCCCATTACCTAAAGGAGCCTAAACGTACTAAAATACCTGAGAATCAACCACAACTTCAACTAGTTTCTGTTAATGCAATTTACAAGTTAATGTATTATGCATTAAAATATCATAAGGGGTTTGTTTGCCTTGTGTTTAGCAAGCATTTAGACATTCAGATTTTTAGGCTTCTACAAGAAGCAGAATCTGGCTTCTCATCTTTTTCTCAGTTGGAAACCATCCTTCTCAGGAAATTAATGCAATCCATGAGACTCTAAGGGAACAACAAATATTCTTAACAAGATTCTTAATAAAATCACAATAATTCTTAGTAATTACAGAAAACAATAAGAAAGTAATTATTTCAAAATCACTGTCTCACTTATACGTTAATATAGGAGTATCTGAAACCTGTCAATAGCAGCAAGGTGTTTTTCAGGCCACTGGTGCTATCAGTGAGCAGAAAGGGTCAGGTTCTTCCCGAGGGACCAGAAGTCAGGAGCTGAGGGTGGTGACATGACCAAGCAGGGCAGGGATGCAGTAAGCTGGAGACCAGCAAGCTTGTGGCATCCCTGGGGCAGGGACTGGTGGCCCCAGGCTGGGTTCAAATGGAGCTCCTGACCCCATGGGCAGGGTTGGGGGAGGCCCTGGGGGTGCTGGGCAGGGCCAGTAAAGCTTATTGATGGCACTCAGGGTCTTTACAGATATGTCTGCGCTTTCCTTTGTTGGCCAGCAGACACCTTTTCACAGGTGTGCTAGCTGCCTGGAGCAGAGTTCAAGGTCCCTGTTGACAGAGAAGAAAACAACTTTTTTCCTCACCTATTTTGAGACAGAGTTGGAGGAAATCACTGGCATGGAAAAACTTCTACAGATAAAGTATAAGTTCTTTTTTTTCCTATTTTACATTAAATACAAAATACATTGTGGGGGTTGAGCAAAAACTCTGAAGTCACTTACTACAAGTGAATGTTTCTGTCATAATGGGAGCATATTACATGTCTTTTATACTGTACAGTAAGGACTAAATAACAATAAGTGATGTATTGAGGATGTGGTTTTTCAAGAATGTAATTGATTAGCAGAAACAGATTCTGGGAAAGGGATTTTCCTAAGGTAGTGCAGCTCCAGGAGCAGGGGTAATGCAGCACCTAGTTCCAATATAGTTGTAATTTAATAAAGGTTAAAAAGAACACTATTTGGAAGAAGAAATCTTCTTTGATGGATTTATAAGCTTAATCATATTTTGTGAATGATTACATATAGAAGTCATGAGAAGGTATATGTGCTCAGCAGCAGGAACTACATTACTTACTCAAGAACAGTTAGAGGAACACTTCTGAGATCAGTGTGTCAAGACCTCAGAAGTCAGGAATGGCAAAAGTCT
The DNA here is from genome assembly GCA_013400615.1 of Syrrhaptes paradoxus. Classification (NCBI taxonomy): domain Eukaryota; kingdom Metazoa; phylum Chordata; class Aves; order Pterocliformes; family Pteroclidae; genus Syrrhaptes; species Syrrhaptes paradoxus. The sequence goes on from VZTO01027614.1 coordinate 17,722, forward strand.
TTGTAATCTTAGTTGATGGCCTCTTGTGCTTGTGTTATAAGGTGATCTTTAGTTATAGCCTCACCATCCCATTTCATTTGCCAAATGAGACAGACTTATCTAAAGTGAGATTCATCCTGCTTTTCCATAACTATTTACAAATTAGACATCTAGTCTAAGCTAGAGGTGTAAGTTCTCTTTCTAGTCACTGGAGGAAAATTGTCCTCCCCAGAGGGTAATATGTGTCCCATCTGAAGATGGATATCTAGGATTTTCAGAAAGGAAAAATTCTCAGTAGTGCCTTCATAGAGTGAATCTGATAATTTTTGTGGACTAGAAATCCAAGATTTAAATCACTAAAGATAATGAGGTCAATTCCCTCCTGAGTATAGAGTTTCCTTCTCTGTGTTCTAGCCCTTGGCTGCACACCAAAGCAAGGGGAGAAGAAGATACAAAGTCTTTCTGAAATACAGTCTCCCAGTTTGGTCAGTCTAAGGAGCTGCAAGAGGTTTGGCTATTCAGTGACGTTAGACTTTTTATGGATTGTAGTTAGTTTTCTAATGAAGCTTTACCAGTATGTGCAATTGGAGATCTTTTTTTTTCTCACCTGCCAGCTGTAAGATTTTAACCAGTTTGCAAAAAACTCTACCCTGACAAAAAAACTAACCTTAATAAAGGTCAAGCACCTGCACTAAAACCTGGAGAAAACAGAATGTTCAATGAAAAGTCTGACAGGACTGTATTTTAGCATGGGTAAAACCATATGATTCCCTAGCTGTTTTCTCAGAAATGTCTGAATAGTTAGGGCTGAAACTTTCCAAAGAAATAGCATTGTGCAAATACCAGATGTGGGAAAATGTCTTTGTAAGCAACTGAAGTCTGCATAATCTTAAGAACTCAAACCCAAGGTCTTTTAATAGTATATATGGCCCCATCTGTAGCAGAATTTATTCCAGCTGCTTGTATTGCAATAAATCCCCCAAAATGCAAAGGATTACCCAGCTGTCTGGCAGACCCCCCCCCGATTGTCATTGTGTCCTAAGCATTCAAAGTATTTTGAGAAAGTTTCAGTGATGAGCATCTTGTTCTCCAGAGATTTAAACATCCCTAAAGTTTTTTACAGGAGGGTATGAACTCACTCTCATCACATTTTAAGTCAACTGGGACCCATGCTGATGTTTTAGCACATTGTTGAGCCCAAGCTGATATACTCTCACAGGGTTTATTAGCTTTGCCCCTTGACAACAGCTTCACATAGCTTCTGGCTTGGAGATGGCTTGTATCCAGTCTCTACAGACCCTGTCTGCTTGCAGAATCTGTGCCCATGGGAAAGGAGTTTAAGAAATGCTGCCTATCTTGTACACATGGGAGGCTGCTGAGACGGTGCTTATAATGTGGATAGTAAACTTGCTTACAACTGGGAGATTTCTCTTTGGAACTTGGAGGGAACTGACTGCAATCATAAATGCACACTGTGCAAATGGTACGGTATTAACTCATTATAATTGTTTCTCTTTTGTTACTACCCACCACCGTTACGCACACTGCACAGAAACTGGATTACCAGGAAGAGTGAAAACCCATCATGGGACAGCTATGTCCCATTAAATCCCAAACTAAATAACTTGCAATGGCTTTCAGAGCATGCATTATTTATTATTAGTCATACAATCTCCCTCAGCTGTTTTTCAGATTTGACCTGCACTGCGGAGTTTTGCCAGCAGAGTTATTTCAGCTGCAAGTGTGAAAATAATTGTACTCCCTTGCTGATAGAGCTGTGCTGCAGAAGAGAGCTTTTGTTGGCTCAATTAATGTTGCAGGGGAAAAAAACATAACCAAGTTGACAGAAAACCCCTCTTCAACAAATGCACACTGCATCTTCACTAGGCTACTGTGCCAGAATAGCTGTGCTCAAACTGGGGTGTCAGCAGAGGTTCTGTAGAAGAGTGGAGCTCTCAGAGATAGAGTCATTAAAAAGCAGCCAAAATGGAACCTATGTGTAAAAGGAGGAATAATCATTTCGCTTATTATGTGTCACAGAGAGGGTCACACATTATGTGAAATCCTGGATGTGTTGAATTCAACGGCAAAGGCCCTGTTCTTGTAGGCACAGAACTAAATGCAGGATTCAGGCTGAAATTTGTTCTTTAGGTAGGTTTTTTAGGTAGTCCCCATAGAACTAACCTGTTTATCTCCTCACATTACATCTTTTTTGTTTTCCAAAAGACTCCTAGTACTTAATTTTTTAATATGTTGGACGATAATATTTGTTCTTCATTTGTGCTTATTGGAATGCCAATATGCTCTCTTTCCTTATTGTTGCTTTATTAATGCATTGTTTTATCAAGGTAATGGAAATCGTTAGCACAATAAAAATATCCATGGAGAACTGTGAGCTTGTAAGGATTAATAATCTTGCTTACCTTTTTAGAGTTTATTTTTAGTTCAGGGAAATCTCTTAGACTGAATGGACTAGGGGAATGGACTGAAAGTCAGATGAAGCCAGAAATAAAATAATTGTTCCAAGAAGAGCATTGCTCTGTGCAGTGAGCACAAAGATAACAGCCTGAACAGAGCAGAGGTGTGGAATATGCTGTGCAGATAACTGCCCACTGGGTCCTGGCTGCAGCTTATTGCAATACACTGCAGTACTGTCTTCATTAAAATTGCCCGATTTCCCAAGATGTATAAGTTGTGCTTGTATTCCCCCTGGTACAACATATAAAGGCTCACTTCCTCAGTTGTGTTAAGTCTTCTGTGCGTATGTCAAGTCAGTGTTTAATGCCTTCAGGTAGTCCCAGGGTACTCCTCATGTTGCTTGAAGGCCTCAGAGCTAAACCTTAAAGCGATTAAAAAATCAAGACCATACTATTCTGAAGGCTGAATTTCAGTCTGTGAACTACTAAGACAGCTGATCTCTTCTGGGGTGATGCAGTTTACAAATCAGAAGATAAAGCACACAGAGGTTGGAGATTGGAGAGTCTCAGGATCACACACAATTTTTCTTTCTGAGGAAGCCTCTTCACATTCCTATCTCCTAGCTAACTCAGTCCTCAGTTTTGTAGTTGAAATAATAATAGTAACAAAAATACACTATTCTAAGAGTATAGGTATATACTGAAACCTGAGCAAGACCAGATATTTAACTAAACCCACAAAGTTCTTAATTGCTCAAAATCTGGGTTAAAAGTGGAAACTGCCTAGCTATGACAGTGATGGGTAGGTTTTTAAACTTGACATGAGTTAGGAACAATGAAGATAGTATTTTGTGACTTTTATTGTATTTATATGAAATATGAATGGTACAGTGTTAATTGCTTATGTTTTTGTCTGTTCAATTTATAATGTTATCATACAGATAATTACACTTAGCTAACTGGGTGAGTAACATATTTTATTTCTCAGGGTAGTAAAGGATGAATAGGACTGAATACAGGTGAAGTCCCAGGTTTGAACACTGGTCTTTCATGAGAGACCATCAAAGGTCATTTATCTGCCTCATTGTACTTTATCTGTCATCTGTCATTCGAGTAGTATCCTTTAAATTTCTACATACCTATTGCCAAGGATCACTGACTAGGAAAAAGAGTAAAAGTCATATCTGCACAATAGTTCATTACAGGAAATTATTCAAAATTCAATTCATTATAGTACTTTCTTCTTAGTGATGTTAAAAGCTGTGTCTTTTGAAACTGAAAAACTATTATTTGGATTTGAACTGAGATTTGATAAAACAAGCAAGTGCGATATATAAACTCACAGGTTAGTCATGCAAAAGTAGGTGGATGTCATCTAATATACTAATTCTGTAGTCACAGTGAAATCATAAAAATTAAAGTTAATAACAACCACAACTGCTTTCCATCCTAAAAGTTTTCTCCGGAAATTACAGAGGCATAATTAAGCTAACGTAACTGTACTAATATAACTGCCTACACAGATGCATATTCCAGTATGAGAGTGGCTTTTTCTGGTCTAGCTGAAATCAGTTCTGAAAGAATTAATGCCAAAACTGGAAAAAAGCCCTCTTCTAATTAGATGAAAGTGTCCACATATGAATTTGTATTAATGCCATTGTAGCACTTTAGAATCACAGCTTACCTTTTATTACCGTAATTTTCCATGTGAGCAATCTGTAATCTTCTGTCAAATGCCAGTAGCATTAACACAATCTGAGTTCAGTCTTGCATGAGGGTCCTATTCTAAAATAGATTCAGCTGTGTTTCAGGCTGTTCCCTGCATTTCTATTCTTTTTTTTTTCTGGTTCTGGGAAACTATGCTGAAAGCTGACTAGTCACATTTTTGACTTACACTGCTGACATGTAAGTTCTGTTAGAACTTACAGTATTTTATACCCTCTATTACAGTGTTTCATTTTTCTTCAAGTGAAAATATGTATTTACACATAGTGTGTCTAAAATGGTCTTGCTGATTGAATAAATACTGCTCTGTATATACAAGAATATTAATTTGCTTAAACAAACATGTAAAAGTGTCTTAGTTGATCTAGGAGAAAAACATTTGTGATCCTAGTGCCATCTTGGTTTCTCTGTGTTGATGAGGACACATATTGGTTAAAGTAAGTGAATCTGCATGTGCATTTTATCAATAATATGACTCCATAGTAATCCTGGTTTACTTTTGGGAAGACCTGAGGGATGTGTGTTTCAGATATGATTGTGGAGGTAATGTCACCTCATATTTGTAGACACCTGCAACACATACCAACAGAGCTGTTCATGCGCAGGCCATATTCTTCACATCACCAGAGCATCAAGCAGAAGGCAGCAGTGGTACCCCCCAAGGAGCACATGCACATCATTCCTCCCTTCTCAACACTTTATTAGTTGCTGTTGTGCCATTGGATGTGATGCTTCATCAACTGTATCAAGATACCAGTGACAGGATACTCGTCATAAAAAAGAGGTCTCTGTATCTTTTGTGTCCCAGCTACACATGAATCAGTGCATGTGGATCAGCTTATTGACCTCTTCACTCTTGGGATACTAGAAGGATGATTTTCATAGCTGCCTTGTTGAGTCCCAGGGCCAAAGTCCATGAGGGGTCTTGAGAATCTTTTCAGACTCTGGACTACGTCCCCTAAAAATAGCTGGAAGATGACTTTACTGTTATTTTCATGTCAGTTGCTTTTCCAGATGTCTGGCAGCCTTGGCAATTGATGCGTGAATATCAGCTATTGCACACATGCTGTACAGCTGCTCTGCAAATGTCTGCACACGTGCACAGTGAGCCTGTGCTATAACTCACTTGCTGTGACAGCAGGGTGCTCATTGTGTATGCACATCAGCAGTGTGAAACCACAGAGTCCCTCAGCCAGCGTCGCTCAGGTCCTGCCAGTTCCCCTGCCTCCAGCAGGATCTCTTAGCCATGCTTTTTATAATTGAAGGCAAATTTCCTTTGGACCCAGTAGTTCAGCGTGCCTTTTCATCCACTTCAGAGACTTGTGCACTTGTGCAAGTGGTTTTGCTCTAACTGCAATGCTGTGATGTACAGCCGTGAGCAGAACATGGGTGATATCTGACTGGGGCAGGTATTGATGTTATCATACTCCAGCTGGTTGGCTTACTCAGCCCAATCAAAGGTTACTACCCTGTTGCAAAGCTGGCAAAAGTAAGCACTCTTTAGCTCCTTCCCTTAGCAGCTTGGTGTTGTGGCTCAAGCCCATCTTTGTTGATAGTTTAAGGATTTGCGCTGGAGGAGTTGAAGTATGTGCACATACCACAGTCTGCCAACTCTTCTCTGAGGAAAATAGCCTCTGGCAGAAGAGAAGAAAGGGTTTTTAGACAGAGATTATTGTAAAGTGCTTTGGCAGGACTCACTACAGCTCTTCTGTTAAAGCCCCCTCTGATACTGATGTGGAGAGGAGTCCTATGGGCTTCTGTAGGAAGAAGAAAGTCCCATTTTATGTACAATGACAATATGTCTTTCTGATGTAAAAACCACATTCCTAGGTGTACTGTGGGAAACATAGGCATAGTGGACACTGGGTTTCAGTGATGAAAGTTACAGCTGACTCATTTCTCTCATTATTCTGTGAATAATGAAAACCATATTTAGAACTATAGGAAAAAAGGAATAACTTGGCTTATTTTAAAGTTACAGAGTGTTACTGTAATGCCTCAGAGAGATTAACATAGTTTTGGCCCTTTCATAGTTTCAAATAATTTATTTTGCCTTAATTACATAATTTGCTAAAACTTATAATGAAGGGATAAAGCTAATTTCATTTTTTAATGATAGAGTGGAAGAGGTGAAAGTAATTTCCAGTTACTGCAGCAAAGCACCAGGATCTATTTAGAGAAATAAATTGATTTAGATGCCATAAAAAGTGGCAGCACAAAGTCAAAACATTACTCATACTGTTAAATAATTTAGCTAGTAATTTCTGTCTCACTTGAGAATATCTGACTTGCAGCACTTCAGGATTTAAATTTTTAGGCCTTTGATCTCCCTGAGCTGACTACCTTTTACATCCCTCCCACAAAACTCAAAGGAACATCTTTGAAATGAAGGCTATGCCTCATAATGCTTCTGTTCCTTTTTCGTATTCACTTCAGATCCAAAGGGACAAGGCCATTCAGAAGTGTGAAGTATTTTTTCACTGACCATAGTATTATTCTGGGCCTCTCTTCCTCCTCCTGCAGGAAAGGCCATTGTTTCTCCAAGTGAGTTTTCGAGCAGTTTGGTGGATGTCACACAGCAATTGTGATATATTGCAGTCAGATTCTCTGAGAAAGCTTCACTTAACTGCAGTGAAAGAGAAAGCTGGTTCCTGCCTGCTACCTGTTTATAGGCAGTAGTTAATTTTAGCTATGATGCAAGTGAAATCCAGTGTCTGATCCAATACAGTCAGGATGAGTTACCTAGTTTCTTAATCCCATATCTATTTTAAACTCCAGTGTGACAGTTAAATGAATAACCTCTGGACTTGAAGTTGATGGTTACCTTGGGACCAGTGATGGTGTTATACTCATCATGAACAAACCGTGGGCAGTCCCATTCAGCACAATGCATTTAATTGTTTTTATATATGCTTCAAATAGCAAATTAATTTCCAAAGTTGAGAAAATTTATGAGATAAGACCAAAAAAACCCCCTAGATTAGTGAAAGAAACTTATTACCAGATTGATTCCATAGTCAAGTAAGAAGCCAAGTACGTATCATTTGACAGTTTATTTTTGTTCAGTGGAAGTAAAGGAAGAAATTAGAGGAAAAACTGAGAAGGAAATGAAAGCAAGGAAAAAAACCTAAAATGCAAATATTGGTGAGTATGAATTGCAATTTAGGAAAAAGGGAATGTCAATAAGAAGAGATAAAGATATCAGAACAAATGAGATTGGAAAGTCTGAGGACAAAAATAGTACCTTCTCAAGGGTGTTAAGGAGAATATAGACTGTAAATAGTATCTGTTGCCACAAGGAGATGGAAATCTTTGAAGAGCAAGAGGAAAAACTGTTGATAATAAAATGATGCCTGCTTTTGTAGTGGTACAGGCTACTTCAGTGCTCAGGTCTGCACAGTCAGCCCAGGTGCAAGGGCAGGTGCATGGCTGGTGGCGCTCGTGGCAGCATGGGTGGGCACAACTAATGATGGCTCCGCCTGAGCACTTAGTGAGGGGCAGCTTCAACAAATTCTGTTAGTGGTTAAATTACGTGAACCCTCCTTTACAACAAATGATGTGGTCTAGGACAGAACATGCCCTTTTTTTAGCACCTGTCTAGTTAATAGTCTTTGACAGTATAACCATTGTCTTCTCAGGCGGAGCTTATCATTCTTTAAGTTATTCTGGCAGTGTTTTTCAGGTGTGGCTTTTTGGTAGCCTCAGCACTTTGCAGTACCTTCTTACTCTAGGGTCAGTCACGCATGCTTTCTTGTTTTAGTATTCTCCCTTTGCACAGCACTTTTTTCAAGAATATAGATATACATGTATATAATGCTTCCTCACCTATGTGCTATTAATATCTGTGTACTTACAGCAATGTTACTGGTGTGAGCTCAAATGTATTTGCTTCTCTTCAGGCTACAATAATTCTCTCCTTGATAGTGACCTTAAAAGCGCAGTTGGTCAAACTGTTCGCTCCCCAGTCTGCACATAATCAGCAGCCTCTTGAGGAAACATTCTAGGTTTGCATCATAAAGTATTGATTTTTCAGTGCCTTGTTGAAAATAACCATGAGAAAACATATTTAACAAATTACCACTATAGTACATAATACCATAACCTGCATTGCTAATGTTTCAATAACGGATGAAATAGTACACGTAACAGACTAGATGTTGTAGGTCTGTAGAACAGTCTTTCCCCCTGAGACTTAATAAATACTGTCTTAATATCTGATGCCAACATGGTAATTTCTTGCTGACTATATTCAGTTTTCTTCTTGGTTTGTTGAGAGTGTCTCTGATTGTTTTACTGTGGATTGACAATAAAAAAGCTTTATTCCATAACTTCTTCCATTCAGTCCTGTTGTTCCTGTTACGGTAGTAGTTGTCATCCACGGGGTGGGTTTATATGTTATTTTCAGTCTTTCTGATTGGAGAATGATATTTGATTGTACACCTAAAACTTAGCGAGTACTGGCCACAATATCCTTGTAAAGTGTGGGCTTCAATTTTAAGATATGGTCATACTCTGAATATACCATGATACATGCTTTTTTTTTTTTGGGCCCTACCAGTTGAATTTTGGATCAGAATAATTATTTGTAGTTAGTATTTGCTTCCATTTCTCTACAGCAAGAATGCCATCATAATACCTTTCTGAAACTAGCCCATCAGCTCCTTCTTGAGGAATACCTGGTTTCCAGTAGGGATGGACTTTACCAGTCCAAAGGTCAGTTTATGTGTCATCCTTTCTTGTATATGTAATATAGCTCCACACAGATCACGGTGTGGTAAAGCTGCACTTAGTGGTTTGTAGTCTTCGAACATACAGTTAAGAATGGTGAACCTTTCTGTACTTAATTAGGTCACTTTGCTTCTATTTATCCTTGCAATAATGCATTTTAATATCAGGAAATGACATCAACCTGGTAATTTTGCAATCAGTTTCATCTGATATTTGTATAGCATTTGAAACTAATGAGAACACAGCTTTTTCAAGGTGCAATATTTCTCCTTGACTATGTACTGAAACCTGTAGTCTTTCATTTCTCTGTAGAAAGGCTTTAATCACATCATTGCCCATCAGTGATAATTTATCCCAAATGGATTCAAGTTCTACAGTATTCAGTGTTCCATTCAATACACCTAAATTTCCTAATAAAGTACTTAAAATGCTACCTCTCTCTTTCACTTTCAAATATTTCTCAATCCATTGCTTAAACAGGCCTTGCTCAGCATATATTCCAGTTGAATAATTGGGAAAATTAATGGAATAGTCACTTGAGTTAATTTGAACCATATGTAACTCTCTACTCCAGATTCTAAATACCTTCTGACTTTCCATAGCGTCTTTGGAAAGTTAGGCTTCTGTGGGCTTTCATTCCAACAGTAGTTGGTCTTTCCCCAATAAAAGTAAACAATATGAGACAGTCTGTGAGCATGGGTAGGTCCAGCACTGATACAAAGCAGTCTGACCTGGTCTGTTCGGCAAAGTTAAACATTAGATGGAGTCAGTACTGGGCGATGGTGGCTTAGGCAGAGCAGTGGGTGCACAGCTGGCTAGCCGGACCGATTGTAAATGCTCCAATACATAAATATAAATCCAGCTGCAGTATGTAGGAGATTTTTGGGCCAGAGTACAGACTTATTCCATAGGACCCCTTTTGAATCACCACTTCAGGAAAACAGGACTGTTTAGTTATATTTCACCCATTTACAAAGTGGAGGGAAGCCATTCCTGTGGAAAGAGCTATCACACAGTTAGCTGTTGTAGGGCCGCTTTGTGCCGAAGGAGAATTTTAGCTACGATACTAACTTTAGGCTTTGTAATTATAAGGTTGATAAAGGATCCTGGGAAAGAAGAAAAGCAACCAGATGTGCAGAGGCATCCAATTATGCAGGACGTGAGGAAGATAAGGAGAAACTGAGAGAAATTAATTAGCACAACTGAGTTATTTTAGAGGTTGTGTTGCTTCGAAGGTTACGTTCCCAGGATTGAAAGTAGCCAATAGTGATTTTGTTATTAAGAATTTTGAATTATTGTATCCAATCAGTAGCTGCCAAATCTGAAAGAGCTCTGTATAAAAGCAAGTGCACAACACACAATAAATGGCTTTCACTTTCATCATAATTGGCTCGTCTGGGTGGTGTCTAAGAACTTCGCGCACTGATCGCAAGGAGCCCCTTGCGCCGATTATAACGAACTCCGCCGGTCGACTACGCTGGATTGGTTACTATTCCATGGCGTATTCAGCAATCTCCCACTGTGGAGCTTGTTTGGATATTTGGGCCTGGGCTGCAGTCAGAACCAGACAAAAGGTATCTCTTTCCCTTCCCTCAGAGTTTCAGGAAAAGCTTAATTGACTATGCTGCCCACATTCTCCACCAAGCGTAGCAGACAAATTACCACCAGGCCTCAGGTGGAGAACCAGGCCAGATGTGCATGCTGTGTTTCCCTTTAATGATAGTAAAAAACCAATGCCTGTGTTTGTAGCAGCACAGGCTACCCGATGCTCAGTTCTGCACAGTCAGTCCTGTGGCAAGGCAGGGTGCATGGCCAGTGGCATTTGCAGCAGCACGGGTGGGCACGGCTAATGGTGGCTCCACCTGTACAGTTAGTCAGGGGCAGCTTCAACAGATTCTGCCCACAAAAGCTGTGGATGGTCTATCCTTGGCCAGGCTGGATGAGGCTTTGAGCAACCTGGTCTAGCAGAAGGTGTCCCTGCCCATGTCAAGGGGGCTGGAACTCAATGATCTTTACAGTCCCTTCCAACCCAAACCATTCTATGATTCTGTGTTTGAAGTTATGTGACCCCTTACAACTCCCACAGAAGGTGCCTGTTTTTCTTTAGCAGCATCAAGATAATAGTCCTTAATGGCATAAATGGTGTTTGTTTGGTCATATATGCATTTCTGTCCTAGAGTTCCTGAAATTCCCTTTCTACAGAGCGATATACAAGAATATAGGTGTGTATGTATGAAATGCTTTTTAACCTTGTGTTATTAATATCTGTGTATTTACAGCAATGTTACTGATACATGTTTAAATTTATTTTATTCCCTTCAGGATAATTGGAATCAAATGGCTCTATGGGGAATCTTATCTTCCTTTATTGTGGGACTCCTAGGTAACAGGTAATTTTAGATTAATTCAGGTGAGATGAATCACACCATTAGTAGCCAATATGGATGTTAAATGACATGTATTAGCAGAAGAATATTTCACATTGGCAAGCCTGGATAGCTTACACCCAGCAATGACTCTTAGGTTTGTCTCCTGCAATTGTCAGGTTTGAAAAAGTCTTTGCATATGGATAATTCTGAAGATTAAAAACATACTATTATTTTATGAACATTCAGGAAGTTTAAGGAGGAAGATAAGGTACCAGGAGGCTTGCTAGATAACATTAGTTCTTGGCAAAATAGGGGAAAAATGATAAATACTCTGTTGATAAAAAATAAAAAGAGAAGGGTTTATAATTAAGCTTGGTAAACATGACTTTATGAAAAACAGGATTTGTCAAATATATTTGATTTCTTTCTTACAATTGTAGTTGATAAAAGTAAGTACATAATGGCCTTCTCTAAAGCATTTGATTTGCTATAAATGACATGCTGATAAAAATATTAGGACTATACAGTACCAATAAAGTACATCTTAAATGGATTAAGAACTGTCTGACAGGACTCAAAGAGTACTTGTCAGCAGGGAGTTATTACTGATGATGACATTTTTAGGAAAGTTCTCTAGGAAATAGTCCTGTTTTTAATCAGCTGTGTTTTCATCAGCTCTGTGTTCTTCATAATTTGCAATTAATTAGCAGAAGTAAGTAAAAAATAAAATCAGTGGTGTTAACATTTGTGAATGGTCTAAAGTGATAAAAAGGGCAAAAAAGAAGTCACCTAAGGAGAGTATTCTGGATTACAAGGGAGAAATTTGAGCTCAATGAACACATTGTACTTTAACACAAACCGCTAGGACATATGATGAGGAATAAGACTGTAGATCTCACTTAACAGGAAAGAGTTTGTGTCCTGGAAAACAATGAGAGGTTTTTGGTAGAGAGGCGGCATGGTTTCCCTGTGTGATTTGCTCTAGCAAGAGGTTTATGGTGCACAAAAACCAGAACTATAAGCAGGGAATATGGAGAAGATTTTCTATCTCTACACAAAATTCCTAGTGTATGCAGTTGTGATATCAATACTTTAAAAAAGATGGTTGAAAGAACCAAGAGGGGCAGAGAAGAATCACAAAAATGGCTCTGAGGTTGAAGAAAATATTTTACTGTAGCAGACATCTTTGTTGCATCGTCAATACATCTGTGCCCCTGAACACCTCTCCTTCAATAGTGTAGTTCTGACAATCAAGATTTTTTAGTCCCCTCAAAAGAGATTTATATATATTTATATAATCTCTCAAAAATATTTTATATTGTTGCCCTCAGCTGAATTATATATATATATGTATATTCCTGACCTATACAAGATGAAGGTCAGATGTTTTCCTTTGATCTGTTACACTCACACTTCTCAGGAACATACTGACCACTGCTACACCTCTGTGTGTGCTCAGTACCATAAGAGACTGTTTTACCTTACAGCAACACAAAGAACATGAAGTATATGTCCAGAAGTCCTTATGTAGTAAGCCAGTGAACTGAGCACTGAATGAAGACACACAACATTTGGCAGAGTTTTGCAACATGACTGTTAACATGTAGGCAGTGCTAGATTAAATGCTGTTCATTAGAAATAGCACAATCACTAAAATACTCCCTGAGATGTTGAAGAAGATGGACTTCTTTGACTTCTCAAATAGAAGGTGGCCTTATAAGAGTGTTTTCAAAGGAAAACAATACTAAACAATAAAGGCTTCTCAGGGGAACCAAGCAAAACAATAACCAGTGCTTGGTTATTAAGGCCAAAAATCTTAAAAGTACAAATCTGGCACATTTTTATTTTGTTACCTTTTTAACAGCAAGGCTGATAATAAACAAGAATAAATGTCAAAAGAGGTTGGGGTTTCCACTGTTGATGTTATAAAATCAGTGCTGGATATCTCTTGGAAGACATGAGAGAAATTTTCTTTAGGAGTTACTGGCCTCTACAAATGTATTTATGTAAAGTTTAATCGCCTGTGCTATAATGGAAATCAGACTAGAAGATCTAATATTGCCACCAAAGGAAATAATCTATGAATATAGTAAAAGTATTACATGAGAAATTGGATTGGAAAGGACCATTCAATTATCTTACAAATCACATCAACGCTGTGATGCTTTCTTGAAATTCTGGGACCGAATATCTTTTTAATTTTCCATTAAGGCTTAAGTATTCAATCTCGATTTGCCATGACACATATATCTCTCATATATAGCGTCATAAATCATGGTGATATTCAGAAAACTGAATCAACTGGGAAGGCATGCTGTAGGATGTGATTGTTAGAGCTGGAAGAAACCCTGCTAAGATCAAAGAGGTTGAGCAGAACAGAAAAAGAGGACATCTGTCCTTTATTAAATGATACTTGCAGTAAAGAGAGGTAGTGGAGAATTAATATTGTTGGTTTCCTGATGCTTGAGATTAAAGCAGTATTAACACTAAATTCACACAGTAGTTACTCTTGCAATGCTGACATAGTACTTTGAAACGAACCCACATTGCTGCAAGTATGAAAGATATTTCCAAAACTAAAAGTTAAAAGGATTGCTTTGCAAATTGCAATTATGTTGACTTCCTAATTAATTTAAAGTGGTGATTTCATGATCACTGCCTGCCATTAAATTTTTTCTTGCAGAATCATGCAATGTGTTTGTTTTGAACAGCTACACCAATTTGCCCTATAATTGGAAGATCTACATGGCATTAAGTTGAAACAAATTGCAGGAGACAAATTCAAGAGCTATATCTTACAGCTATAACAGACCAATTTTTTTTGTGATTCCTGATTGTTAACAAGTCAGTGGAATGAAATGTGCTTTCAGAATCTGCTTTGCTGACACCGTCCTATTCAGCACAGAAGCTGTCTCTCTGTATTCATGCCATTTGAAAGTTCCAGTAGCTGATGCTGAACAAGCAAAAAATAGCTAGAAATACCATAAAAACACAAAGTATGGGAAATACAGGCTAAGTCATGGGGAGGAAAGAGAAAAAAAGATTAAAAATGAATAGGAAATGAATGAATCAAAAAAATGCTGCTCTGGGCAGGCTGGGATATGAAATAAATCACCCAATGAAAAAGAAAATGACAATGACAATCAGAAAGAATGATGGTAAGTGAATATACAATAGGGAATCAGACAAATGTTAAATCTTACAACTAGAAAAATTCAAAAAGAAGAAACATGATACAGAGTGACTCAGGCAGAAAGAAAATCAACTTGAGAAAGGTAAATTAAAAAAAAATTTGTAGAGGGGCAGATCTAAAAGCAGTGAGTTGGTCAAAGACAGATAAGAAGGTTGTAGCTAACAAAGACGGCCATAACTAACAAAGACAATTTTCAAAGGATCATGTTGAGAATGAAATAATCAGTTTTACTAGGTAACAAAGACAAGGAGTGATGACAAGTAGAGGGAAGAATCATTGTACTCTGAGCTTTCACAGCTGTGAAACACCAGTGTCTGTTGCAGCTTCCGATTGCTGCAGAGACGGCCTGAAACAGTGAAGGCAGATATTTTTTTATTTTATGTAAGTCCATGCCTTTCTGAAATTGTTTTTCTCATTTGAATAAAAGTCGAGATATCTGAGGGTTCTTTCTTTGCTTTTTGTTTGTTACATTCTCTTTCTAGGGAGTTACAAAAAAGCCTTTTGAAGTATGTGCTATATTTAGCCATTTAGTTTTAAAATAAAAACTCATGTTTTTTTTTCAAAAATGCTGGCAGATTTTCAATATCTATATTTCTAAGAAATAATGACAATTCCAGGACTCCCTTTTAAAATCTAGGAGTGAAAGTTGTCCCCTTTTCTTTTTAACTCACTCTTTACTTTTACTAAATGACAGTCATGGGTTAGTCTAATCCACTGATCTAAACAGGATACAGTTGACATGAAAGGCCCATTGTCTTCAGAAGCTTGTTGCCAAACAATGTGCATGATGTCCCCTCCTAAAAATGACTCATTGAGAGCAAAGGCTCACAGCAGTTACAAAGAATTGCCCTTACTCAGAGAGACTCAATAATTTATGTAATCTGTGTTCTAATTTAGGCCGCCTGATCATGACAGAGAAGGCTGTGTATAGCCCCTACATATGTTTAACAGAGAGGAAAAAGTATAATTGTAGATTCTGTTCCTCAGTCAGCACCCTAGATCAGGATGCTCCACTGCCTCCAGTGCTGACAACCCTTGCTCTCGAGGGTTTGTTCCCAAACAGCTATGAATTTTCAATGGCCAGTAACTTTTTGTCCAGACTAAACCACCACTCTTAGCTTTTTCAACTGGTAGAAAAACATACATACATGCTAATCTAGAAAAACTGAGGCAACTGCAGTAAACATAAGCCTGCATCCCGATATGCTCCTCAATCTACTACAAACCTGCCAGTTAAATAATCTGACTTTTCTTTATGCTTTACTGTTTGCATTGACCTTAATGTCTAATAAGTATTAATGTACTCTTTTACCATTTTACATATTGAATAATAGACATATTTGTTCAACTTTTCCAGCCTCACAGTCTGCTATATTCCATAGGTGAATTCTTCTTCCACATCCTTCTAGATTGCAGCTACTGACCTACAGCTCTTATTTGGCTCATTCCATGAATGTTTTTACGTTAGCCTTTTGAAATGTTTTACTGTTATTCATTAATCATTTTGTTCTAGCAATGTGCAAAGTGTTCTCTGGTTGCTTCAGATATGTGAGAGCTCCTTCAGATACTTCAACAACTTTGTGCCAAAATTTCTAGAAAACTTCCCTACTATGTTCAGTTGAAATCACCCTGAACCATGCTTCAGTTGTGATCTTGGTACTGTGGGAGCAAGAAGAAAAGTTACTTATATAGATATTTTTGTTACTTTTTTTGTTTTTACATTCACATTTATATTTGTCTATCTTTCAGCCATAGTGTTTAAATGTTTCAGAAACAAGAAAGACTTTCAATTTTTTGTCTTTTAATGTCCTTCTATCTGGAATAGGTGTTTGTAAATTTTCACTACATGTTAATAGACTATTTTTATGCTTATGTGCCTTTTGATGTTCTAGTTTTTAAGTGAAGACTGAATGTAACTAAGATGAAGCTAATTAGAGATTTCTGGAATGACAGCAATTTAAAACAGTTTTAAAATGCCAGAACAACACTCTACTATTCAAAGTGTCAATAAAACTTCTCTTGGTGTCCTTGATTGTCTCTGTAGTTTAGAGAGCATCTTCATTTGCAGCCACAGATCTTGGATTTAGAGACACAGTATGTTCGTCCATAGATGATGGACCCTGATTTAGGTCAGCAAAGTGAATGAAGAAGGGAAGATAAGGGTAATTGACTGCTGAAACCGACCAAAGTATACAAGTATGTCAGAATATCGTTATACAAACTTCTCTAAAGGATAAGTTTTAGTACAACTCCAGCTACTGGAATTAAATAAGCCATTAGGTCTTCGTAAATCACAAGGCTTTTATATTGCTGAAAGTCTAATTAGATGATCACAGGATCTTCTTTGTCTTAAATGTTATAAAAAGTCACTGACGACTGAAAAACCAGCTTTGCTGACTACCAAGAAATGCTTCACAATCTCTGGCAAGATGTAATGAGATGTGTTAAGTACTGTGGGTAGTTGGGCCCCATCATAGGATGATGGAAGAATGCTGGCCTAGCGGTCTTACCATAAACAAATGCTTATCATGACCTTAGCTAGAAACTTGAAAAACTTTGTAAGCTGTCTTCTGCCCCTGTGAGTAAGAACTTGTGGGGAAATGTTCCAGTCATTGCTGAAAGCTGAATTTGAGTTAAATTATGCCATTGTGAAATATAATCAGCTAATTCAAATACAGGGAATTTAAAATCAGTATTAAAATGTTGTTATACTTCCTCAAGAGATAATGGCATTGGGCAGATGAATTTATTTTCAGACTGTGGCCAAAAATATAATAATATTGTGGTAATAGAATTCAGCAGCATAAATTGCTATGGTACATCTGACCACTCTTTGGCAACAGAGAAAAGAAGAGCACTGTCATAAAGATAGTAGTTTGCTTGATCTCTGCAGCTCAGTGCACAGCTGTTCTCAGTGCTGGGAGGCCTGCAAGGGAAGACAAATGAGAAATAAGTCAGGCATACAAATCCCTAATGCGTTACCATTCTTGTGGCAGGCTCAGCTAAGTGCTTCCTCTTACAACGGGTGGAGAGTTACGATCTGCATACCGTTGACTTCTGCAAAATAAAAGACAAATCCTAAAAGTTCATTAGTAGTCGAGAGTGGGAAAGAGTGTAAAAACACTCTCCTCAAATACTCTGCTTCTTTTGCAAATTCAAGAAAACCTTGAGGCAAATGTGTATCCCCAGTGCTGGGGATAGTTCTGTGATGGTAACTGCTTTGACTCTTACACAGATGATCTCATTTAAGAATGCATGGAGACATAAGAAACAAATGCTGCTAAACTTAATTTTGGTTGTTTCAATATTTCCCAGGAATTCATAGTGCTCTTGCAGATAATTTTGTTTTATATTTTCTTTCACCAAATATCTAAGCAGTTAGTTCTCAAGAGATATAGGCGTATTCAGTTACAGTAAAGCAGCTGTAAAGTTTTTGGAACCTCTTGCATTTCCAAAATGCACATTGAATGTGCTGACCTGCAGGAGAGGTCACACGGTGCCCAGATAAAGCTAACAAAATCATGTCTTCTCCTAGAACATGCGAAATCTGCCTGCACACAGGCAGATGGTTCTCTGTTTGGGTGGAAGACAATTCTGTAGGAGACACCATCAACTTAATATGTTTTAATTTTCGTTGTAAATGCGGCTACAGTTTTAGGCATATACATATTGCAAAATTATTAAGTAAAAATACACTTTCATCATGGCTTGCTCAATTAATGTTTTGAGCATGATTTTCCAGCAAGAATAACTGATGTTGGGACAGCACTGGGGTATGGAGAAGTTAACCACTGAAGGCTGCTTCTGGAAAGGAGCATCCCTCTCTCTGTGTGCTCTGGGAAACCCGAGGCTGTCTGAGCACCACCTGCTGCACTGCTATGAAATGACTCCACCGTTTGCTGCTGGGGTACAGGCGTTTCAGCACACAGCCAGTGCTAAAGCACAGTGGATGTGCTTTTTTCATGATCAGGCAAAGCATTTCTGATGTTTTCCACTATTCTGACTTAGATGGTACTCAGCTCGTGCTGCTTAGTTTTCATTCCCACCCACTCTTCAGAGAACCTTCAGCAAGATAGACAGGTTATAGTTGTTACAGCAGGTGACAGATGTTGCAGTGGTGGAAGCTCACTGTTGAGAGGACCTCTTCACATATGAGACACATGAACTTGTGCCAGCTATGAATTAATCTAGGATATTTTGCAACAGTTTCTGTAATTTCAGGAATGTGGATCCCTCTTCAGTTAATAGGAAGTAATAAGCACTGAAGAAATGAGATTCAGCTCTCAACAGTTCCCCAAACTACTACTCTGTGTGAATAACCTTCACGACTGGTAATATTGGTGACCTCTCTTCCCACTGGATAATTGCATTTATTATGCATTGCTTGTTTCTCTTCTTGTCTTACAGCACTGATGGATGTTATTTTGTTATATACTATATAAATGCTTAATGAAATTGCTGAAGGAAAGTTTATTACCAACTTAAAAAAATGTAAACTCCTGAGTCTCAGTGAGTGTCTTTCCTGCAATCCTAAGTTTTTTTTCCCATTACATTAAATGTTTGTCACTATGTCTGAGAAAAACTAGAAAGTGCAAAACACCCATCACATGTAGCCTAAAATATAAGCATATCTAATACTGCCGTAATGAACAGACATGTTCTATGTGTAGCTGATAAATGAGCCATATGATGGCAGGTGAAATGGAGCGTACATAGGGTGAAAGTACTGCATTTGAAAGGAGGAGCTGAAAATCTGTGGAACCTTGGTGTTGATATGACCAGTAAGAAAGAGAAATGGATGTCAGCAAGAAGAAATCAATTTAATCTCTTTCTTTATTTATGCAAAATATCAATACAGACAGGATACTAAACTGCATTAAGAAAAGTATATGCAGACAGATTTAGAGGTAGACTGCAGCATTTAAAAATAGTAGGTGACTAGAAAAGGGAAACAAATAAAATGGAGAAAGTGTCAAATATAAACATAGAAAAAATATAAACACAGGATTATTCTGAGCAAGAAAGATTTGGACAGAAATATGTAAAATAATGAATGGAGTAGTGATGGTCAGTTAATTGTCCATGTTTCTCCTTTTTTCCTAGTGTGGGATAAAATGTTAAAATAGCAATCTGAAAAAAATCAGTGTAAAATTCATAAAAGAAAGCACATGACACAATGCATCATTAACATACTGAGTAGCATGAATTCCCCAGAGTATCTTTTATACTTTGCACAATATGTTCTATCCCAATTCCCACCTAATGCAATTCTGAAGCTTTGCTATTGATCTTCAAGGCCATCATTAGATAAGGAGCCAGCTAAATTGGGTAGTATCCTTTCATCTGTAACTTATGAAGACAAATGAGCTCTCCTAGTATAATGCAACAAGCTACAATGACATTCATGAGGACTAGGGATAGTATTTTCAGGCAAAGTGGATTGAAAATGTAAAGAGTAACCATCAAAGGTTCTACTGAACCATAGTTGGATTGCTTTTAAAGTATATAGACATATCTGTTTGGTAATGGTTTCCAACAGTAATTGAAGTCAAGGAAATAAAAACATTAAGCAGCTCAGAGGCTGAGTACCTAAAAACCTGAAAACCAGAGAGTGATCTGACACTCCAGATGATCACAATGCAAATTTATTTTATCTTACTAAGCACTTGGATTCTAAGGAAGTAAGTTGGATAAATTGCATATAAAATGTGAAAGATAAATGTATAATAAAAATACACATAATTGTACTACAAAGTGATTAGGCAGTAATTTTCATCCTTCAGGCAAAAGAAAATAAATTCACTAGTATCTGAACATGGTCTGCAATAATTTTATCTTTACTGCCTAAGACAAAGATTCTTGAAATTGTTTAAGTAACTAGATAGCAGGAGACCTGCATAAAGTCAATGTGATATATGGACTTCTATTTTAAATACCTATGTAAGAGGAGAGGGATGATCATCCTCTCTGTGTACTTATCTCACTCCTAACCATAGTGGAAGCTTAGAGTAGACATTGATTTTATATCAGTGAAGTGTGGTAAGATGAATCCCACCATTAGTAACTTTAGGAAATTGCATCTTAGTTGTGTATAGTGGAAATTTAATATTGATTCATTGATGCCAATAGCTGTTGACACCTTGATGTCAGCCTGGAAGGTCTGCTGCGCTGGTTCAGCATTGTAAATACAGTGATTTTATGGGAGTCCTTAAAAGCCACAGACAGCTGTTAAAGAACCCCTGACTTATATGAGAGATTTTCAGAACTATCCTTTATCTGAATTTCCTATTACCTACATATATGCAATTTCCCGATAGTTATGTTCTATTTTGATGGGAGATGATCTACCCATCTCAGAAACATACATCTTCATCATGTTTCTCAGTGTGGTTCAAAGATTTTTCTTTCTACCCAGCAACTTTTATATTTGCCTAATACATGAAATCTGTGAGTGGGTATGGGTGCTTTTAGAGTTACTAAATTTTTCATGAACAAGGATGTTTTCACACATTATGACTAAAAAAGATACCAGATTCAGAAAGTGGTTACATTGGAGCAGACTGCAGGAAACAAAGGGCACATTTGTAGTTTGATGTTGAAACCTTTGGACTAACTGCCACGAGTTCGTAAGACCAAAACGTGCAGGTCAGCACTCTGCGTTGGTACTAGCCTTGGTGCCCAAATCACTATTGTCATGTTACAGCAGTACTATGAGTTCCTTCCTAGTCAGGCTATTTAGCTAAAATGAGGGATTACATGGATAAAATCACTCTTCTTCTGCTTTATAGATACATATAATTGCTCAGTGTGTGGCTCTTGGAGCCCTAAACCATACTGCGGAATAATGGAGACTGTATGTATTTATGATACAGGTTTTTCATTTGCCAATTTATACAGAGTCACTCTAAAAAGAAAAAAAAAAGGGAAGGCATTTGTGATTGCCTTATCTAACTGAGAATCTCTCTGTCATTCACTTTTTTCAATAATTTTCATCTTGCTCCTTTTAGCCCAATCTGATAAGGAAGGAGGTTTTGGAGACTGGCA
Organism: Syrrhaptes paradoxus; assembly: GCA_013400615.1. Lineage (NCBI taxonomy): Eukaryota > Metazoa > Chordata > Aves > Pterocliformes > Pteroclidae > Syrrhaptes > Syrrhaptes paradoxus. The sequence goes on from VZTO01027614.1 coordinate 39,177, forward strand.
ATTCTTACACATTTTGTGAAGACCGATGGTTTCATTGAGCAAAAAGACCCAATAAAATCTTCATTAGTTCTGCTTCTCACAGAATACTCTGTTTAGTGAAGAGACCTTTAGAGAGAATTAGAGCCCCAATCTGTCATTTTGAACATTCTCATTTTCCATTAAACAGAGCAATTTGCAAGATTAAATGCAAAGGAATATATCTTGTTAGTCATCATTATTGGACTTTGCCTCTTTCTGACTCTTAAAAGCTGATATGAAAATACACACACTTCATTTGTTTTAACAGTAAGTGGCCCCATTTCCTTCTAGTATATACTGAATATATTTATTCCTCCTGAAGTAGAGTCAATAGGTACGCACTCACAGCTCAAATCACAGTGTCTCTGGACTCAGATTCCAGTACATATAGTATATAACGAGTGACATCTTCAACATTTTCTCTTAACTAGTTAGTTGTTCACTTTTTAATTTGATTATTTCCAAGTACCCGAATGTGTGATCAGAAAGATAGAACATTTCCATGTTACTTTAATGTGAAAATAGAGGAATAGTCCAAAGATAAACTAATGAGCTTGTGACTTTTTGGCACCATCATGCTATCTGGTTTCTCCTTGTTTGTATCAGATATTTCTTAGGTCTGATCTTGTGCCCCTGACTTTCCTCAAGAATTCATGCAAGGATCAGAGAAACTATGTAGGATGTTCTCAGTTCTCTATCAAAAAATTAGAGGGAGTTTAACTCTTTGATAAGGTCATCTTCTCTTAAATTTTTCTTCTTTTCTTTGTGTGTCAGTTAAATACAATCATATTATCATAAAACATATTCAAGTAGTCTTCCCAAAGAACTTCTCCCTTCAGATGCCTGGATTTTACACTTAGTGCTTGCAATGTTGTGTTCCCACCCATTCTTCAGTGATGTACACATGGGTAGCTATTCCTTGAATTTTTAAGAGGGACAAAAAGACCTGTTAGCATCCTTCCCCAGCAACAGAAAGAAAGGCTTTTCTATCTCCTTGCTCTCTGTAGGTTTCCTGACTCATTAAAAACAGGCTTTTTGCCTTTTTGTACTTTGCAGTTCTCCTGATCTGTGCCATCCATGTTTGCAGCTTCTCACATTAGACTTTTAAAATATAAATAATTTGAGTCCTCATGCACTTTCAGGAGCTAAAGTAAGCCAAGGCAAAACATTTTGGGTTAATCAAAACTGATGTCCGAGGTACTGTGTGCATGCTGTGCCTGCTGCTCCCCTCTTCCTTTCTACATTGAAGGAGATCACAGCATGTCCCATTATCTACCCCCTAAACTGCCTAAGTGCTGGGTTCTTGTCAACTTCATTTTATTGCTTGAGTTACAGCACAGAAGGCACTGGGATACAGGTCAGGAGCGCATCTTTCACCACACAGTAAATGCACGCAATGAATTATCAGTGTAGTCACTGGCACCGCAGACCCTGAACCTCCCAGCAACAAACAGGCATGTTAGTGCCCTGCTTTGGGTCTGTGCAGACCACATCTGTGATTAACATGCATGCCCAGAAGAGAAATCAGGCCACTTTTATTTCAGTTTAACCCATCTTTACTTTAAGAAATGCAGAGCAGGAAGAGAATCCGTCTGTGTCAGCCTGTGCTGCCCAGGCTGCGGCTGGAGAGGGACTCAGCAGGCAAACACCTCAGGGGAACAGAGGGACCGTGACTGACAAGCCTGAGCCCCACAGGGTTGAGAGAATGAGGGAGTGCACCCTCAGCAAGNTACAGAGGTGAGAGGGGGGCGTCGGCTCAGCTGTCTCTTCACTAGTAAACACAGGCCAAAGGGATGGAGACTTATTTCTTCCAGCTCCTGCCCGACCTGGCACCCATGAAATGGCGGCCCAAAACCTGCTGCAACAGCCCAGCCCGCTGAGCCCCGGGCACCTGCCAAGGCGGCAGTGGATGAGGGCATAGCAGGGCTGACTCGAGCTGCACGCCTGGTGAGACCACAAACACCACAGCTTCGGGCTAAAAATCCCTTCCTTCGGGAAACAACACCGCGCCGCCAGGAACGCCCAACCATTGTCGGCTCTGCTGCCCCGCCAAGCCAAGCCGAGCCGAGCCGAGCCGAGCCGAGCCGCTCGCCCCGCCCTGCCCCTAGTCCTTTTTGCCTCTTCCGATTGGTGGCTTTGGAAGCGCCTCTCTTTTAAAGCCAATCAGCGCCCTGCGTCCGTTACTAAGCGATCGTTCCCAGGCAGCGCTGGCCGCCCGGGTAGGACGGCGGCCATGGCGGGTCGGTGGCGGGACGTGGCCGGGGTGCGCATCTCCCCGGCGGAACTGTGCTTCAGGGACGCGGTGCCCGGGCGCCGCTACCGTGCCGCTCTCAGCGTCCAGAACCTGCGGGTGGAGACCTGCCGTCTCCAGCTGCTGCCGCCGCGCCGGCCCCAGGTGAGGGGCGGCCGGGAGAGAAGCAGTGGGGGGTGTCTGCCCCCTCGGGCCCGAGCCCCGGCAGGCGGGTGTAATGTCGTCGAGGCTTGCATCTCTCCACAAGTCAGCTGTCTGTGTTTGTGCAGCACCTCGCACCCCTCCAGCATGCGTGAATAAAGGCAGTGCCTCGTGAGAGCACCCAGTCTCGGTCCCGTGGGTCTGTGTCCTTCCGTCTCGGCCTTGCCCTGAGGAACTGGTGTGCAGCCCCCTCACTTTGTTTTTGCCAGGCCCTCCTTGAGGTGCAGAACACTGGCAGAGGAAAGGTGCATCTTGAGACCGTGCTTTTATTTTCTAGAGTTTTGTGGGGCGATGTCTGCCCACAGGTTTGCCCAGCTAGGTAGGTCCCGTGTATGCGGCTGTTTGGTCGTGTGTAAATAATTGTCTGTGTTTAGCTACTGCAGATGGAGTGTGCTACCATGGATGCTGAGCATCTTATGAGGCTGACTGGAATTTGACAGTGAATTGGAAATTAATTGAAAGTAGTTGAATGACTGGCTAAACTGGAAAGCATGAGAGGCAATTATTTGAGCTGAAGTTGTTTGAATTGCTTCTTGGATGACAGTTCTGAAGGAGAAAGAGGGAGCCTGTCCTGGTTTATTGTTTTCTTGTGAGAATGTGTAGGTCTCATTTCTATGATACTTGAAAAATGCTCTCATATAGCGCTTCGAATAAGGCTGCTTATTTGTGGCCTGTAAGTCAGAATGAAATGGACTCCAGCCTTCCCAGTTCTATATTTTTCGGAGTCTGTGAGCGATTTGAAGAGACCTTCCTTGTTTGTTAAATTCATAGCTTCAGTAGAAGTAAATTAGTGTTCTTGGATGTCTTACAACATCAGGTCCCTTGTTGGTAACAAATATTGCTTAGCACTCTCCAGAGATGTTATCCCTCAAGAAGCCTGTAAGTTCCTTCTTATTTCAGGAAGCATTATGTGAAAATGGATCACTTTCATATGGTATGAACACCAAAATACGTGAAGTGTTCCAGATCAGCTGAAGAGCACAGCTTTTGGATTTGTTTTTGCTTGGATTTCCATAGGGTGTGTTGATAGCTCTATTACTTCACTTCTGCATTGTGTTCTTCTAAGTTTTTTGAGTGGAGAAGTCCATTTGTGGTGCATACTTGGGGAGAACTTTCTCAGAAAACAGGGTTTTCCGATATTTTCTCAAGATAGTATGATTACTATTCATAGCATGTTATTAGTTCCAGAAAAACCATTACATAGCCAGACATTTTAAAGGCAACTGCATCTTTACAATTCTAACCAGTTTAGCCCTTGACTTGTAATTACATCAAAATTAGGATCAAAAGGTTGAACTGGCATTGGGGTTTAAACACAAGCTGATGTTGCTTTGTGTTCGCAGCAACTTGAATAAGTATATTCCAGGTTAGTCATGAAAATGATTGTCAGGCAGTTGAAGTACCTTGGATAATTTCACTGAGTAGTCAGCCTGTCCCCTTTTGAGGCCAAGAGTGGCCAAGATTGTGTATGCATTTTACACCTCCCCACAAAAAAACTTGCTAATTTGCATGATGTAGACAGCTTGTTTTTTATTAGTCTGTAACTGAAGACTTTTGTAATGAGCTGGAAACTGTTGAGAGTGCTTGATTTCATAGAATCACTGAATCATAGAATGGTTTGGGTTGGAAGGGACCTTAAAGATCATCTCGTTCCAACCCCCCTGCCGTGGGGTTGGACATGGGACACCTTCCACTAGATCAGGTTGCTCAAAGGCCCATTCAGCTTGGCTTTGAACACTTCCAGGGATGGGGCAACCACAGCTTCTCTGGGCAGCTTGTTCTAGTGCCTCACCACCCTCACAGTAAAAAATTTCTTCCTAATATCTAATCTAAACCCACCCTCTTTCAGCTTAAAACTGTTAACCACTTGTCCTGTCACTACATTCCCTGCTAAAGAGTGCCTCCCCATCTCTCCTGTAGGCCCCCTTGAAGTATTGGAAGACTGCTAGAAGTTCTCCCTGGAGCCTCCTCTTCTCCAGGATGAACAAGCCCAACTCTCTCAGCCTGTCCTCATAAGGGAGGTGCTGCAGTCCTCTGATCTTTTTTGTGGCCCTCCTCTGGACCTGCTCCAACAGGTCCATGTCTTTCCCGTGCTACCTCCCAGGCAGCCTGTCCTTGCTTCCACCTTCTCTTTTTTTGGTTTGAGTTTGTCCAGGAGCTTTTTCATCCAATGCAGGCCTCCTAGCCTTTTTGCCTGACTTCCTCTTTGTTGGGATGCATTGCTCCTGAACTTGGAGGAAGTGATCCTTGAGTATTAACCCTCTTCCTTCCAGGGCTTTATCCCATGGTACTCCACCGAGCAGAACCCTGAGAGGTCAAAGTCTGCTCTCCTGAAGTCCAGGGCAGTGAGTTGCTGTGCACCCTTCTCACTGCCCTGAGGATCTTGAACTCCACCATCTCATGGTTACTACATCCCAGGCTGCCCTTGAGTTCCACATTCCCCGCCAGCCCTTCCTTGTTGGTGAGAACAAGGTCCAGCTTAGCACCTCTCCTTGTTGGCTCTTCTATCACTTGGCAGAGAAGTTATCATCAACACATTCCAGGAACCTCTTGACTTGTTTATGCCCTGCTGTGTTTTACCTCTAGCAGGTATCAGGGTGGTTGAATCCTCCATGAGGACTGGGGCTTGTGAGTGTTAGGCTGCTCCTATAGAAGGCCTCATCCACTTGCTCTTCCTGGTCAGGTGGCCTGTAGCAGACCCCTGCTATAATGTCACCTGCCCCTGCCCTCCCTTTAATCCTGACCCACAAGCTCTCGGTCGGCTCTTCATCCATCCCCAGGCAGAGTTCCATGCACTCCAGCTGGTCATTGATATAGAGGGCAGCACCCCCTCCTCGTCTCCCCTGCCTGTCCTGAAATTCCTTTATGCTGCTCTTCAGGTGCTCTCCTGCTGACCTGTGTTCCTTCTTCAGGCTCTGGGCATCTATTGCTGGCACTGGCATCAAACTGGTGGGACCAGGATGGATTGAGGTTCTCCTCCCCCAGTAACTTTAGTTTGGTAGGGCTGTGCTTATTCTGTTTTGTTAGTATTCATCAGCCATATCAGTTTTTCATGTGCTCCAGAAGTGGAAAGACTGAGTCAATTTTAGAAAAGAGAAAAGGTTACTCAATCATATTTTATGAGTTTTTACCTCTCTATCTCATGTCTTTTGCTGAATACGTTAATGCTATTGTGCATGAGATGACCAATATGGCAGTTAGGAGGCAAGATTCCAATTCACATGCTCAGTTCCAGAAAGGTCTGTTGTCACAGGATCACACAATGTTAGGGATTGGAAGGGACCTCGAAAGATCATCTAGTCCAAT
>VZTO01027614.1:45209-55511 GCA_013400615.1 Syrrhaptes paradoxus
CCATTGGCCTTCTTGGCCACGAGGGCACAGTGCTGGCTCATGGTCATCCTGCTGTCCACCAGGACCCCCAGGTCCCTCTCCCCTACACTACTCTCCAACAGTTCCGTACCCAACTTATACTGGAACCTGGTGTTATTCTTGCCCAGATGCAAGACTCTAACACTTGCTCTTGTTAAATTGCATTAAATTTTTCCCCGCCCAAATCTGTGTTCCCTTTTTTCATGCCCAGGTTATGCTGCTGTCTGTGATTACATCGCTCTGAAGTGTATGACTCATCTGTAAATTTTCTGAGATGTTAGATTCGTAGAGTGCAAAAACACAAAAGCAATATTCCTTGAGCTGTCATAGTGCATGGCCAAGAAACACTGTTCAAGGAATTTAGCCCACAAAGCAGTTTTCAGTAGGTTTCATTAAAAGTTCTTAGCACAATATATTGATTTTTTCCTTGTTTAGAATGAATATGCATGGCTGTTCAGTTGTCTTTAGAGAAGAGATAAGTTTTACGCACTTTAAAATTAAAACATGACAACTCTTTCAAAAGCAAGCCCATAACAACAATGCATATTAAAAAAAAAAATTTCCTTTAGCTAAGTGTTTATACTGCTACAGACATTTTAAAGGAATGGAAGGAGATGCTCAGACAATAGAGTCAACAAGTAGTAAATTATGTGTTTGCATATTTCAAACATAAATTAGAACAGAAAACTTAAAGAATACGTCGACTCTCTTGCAGAAATAAACATTAATTAAACTGAACATATAGAGCAGAAGCCTGTTGTGCATAGAGTGATGTGAATTATGAGGAGACTGAAACACCAGAGAAGCTCTAGATCTTCCTGTGAGGCTTTCCTGGGAATGTGGGAACTGCTGGATTTCCCACTATGTGCTAGTATGTTACTTATGTATTTTGTCAAGGAAAGATGAACAAGGGTGTGTTGGATATAAGTAGATGCTTACAGACAACAACAAATCCAGAATTATTTTTTGAGAGAGGAAAAAGGTGCTTTTTGTCAACAGCTTCTGTTTTTTTCTCTTCTGGTTGACCGCCAAAATTGGTGGTGCCGGGGGCCTTTGAAGCAGATTTTCAATGTACAGTGAGACTTTCTGTTGATGTCAGCTTAATGTTGGTCAGACCTGGAAAAAACTCAGATGCTGTCTCCATTTGTTGCTGCTCTGGACTGCAACTTAATCCTTGTTAGTTTCTCAGATACTAAAAAGATTCTGCATTGAGTAGTAGCTATATTGCTTCAGAAGGTTTATGGCAAGAGTAGGAAAAGATGGAGCTCCTTTGGAAAGACTAGAAATGATATTTTGCTAAACCAACTCTTCCATGTAATTTGATGGGTTAGTGTTAATTCTGTTTTTCTGTTTTACTATAAAAAGTCTAGACTTCAGTAAATAGGAAGAGAAGTTTTATAAAATCCTGCATATTTTAAAATTGGTTGTGAATTTTAAACCAATCTGTATATTATTCTGAAAATGAACTACAAGTATATGTTTCTTAATCTAGAAATCTGTAACAAATTTAAAAAATATTTATTTTTTTAAAATTTCAGTTTAAATTGATTGTGGAAAATCCAGAAAAACCTGTTGCGTCTGGACTTCAAGTTACAGCTTTTGTGGAATATTATCCTGAGAGTGAAGAAGATCTTCAAGATAGACTACTTCTTTTAATAGAAGACGACATAGTTGATATCCCCGTGCTTGGGTATGATGGTAAAAGTTCATATGCTGCTGTTATTATTTGCAATTTAATCCTGTGTTAAGTTTTTTTTTCAACATGTCAGATGTGGCTATGTAATTAATCCGTCAATTGCATTGAAAACAAATAGTAAGTTTCCTTACAAAAGTAGGAATTTGTTTTTCCAGAGCAGCACACAGGTAAGAAGTTAATTGGGGTGATGTCCCCCTAAGATCCTAGAGAGAGTTTAGGGTTTTGTTTTTGCTCTATCCTAAGTTGGTTGTGATAACGTTAATAATTTCTTATTCTGTATTGACACTAGACAAGTTAAGATCTGCTCTTAATGCCCCCCTTCCTTCCTGAACCACTTATATATAAGATTTTTTAGTAATCATCCATATTTGCAAAACTGGATTACAGTGAAACATGTTGCCTAATTCTAAAAGTATGGTGTGTGTTTTAGAATAAGGTGACACAGTCAACGATCATTTTCATCAATCCATGTGTGATTGTGTGTGCCTATCTCTGTGTGTATATATGAATGTATGTCCTATATGTTCTATAACATATATTTTTGGTTGGAAAAAGTAAGCTTCTAAATATAGTTTATCAGATTTAAGCTAGGTGGTTATCTGAGGATGAGTAGGAATTGCTTTGGAGTACCTTTCTCTCCTTTCTCTATAAAGAGAAATTAGAATGACAGACTTCTATTTACAGGTCCAGCTTTTAGATGCTTAAATTAGGACAGATGAATCCCGAGGACAGATGAATCCCAAATTTTAATTAAAATCTTAATGTTACATATGTAGAAAGAAAAGACTTTCCAAGGAGACTGAGTATATGAGTTGTTTTTTTTAAAATCAAGCAATCCCACAAACATCTCATGTTAGCTGAAATGTGTAAGGTTTTGCCTTCAGATGAGCAATACATGACTCCTGCATTTCATTTACCTCTTACGTCATGATCTTTTTCACTGATTTGCTTTTTGTCATTTAATCTTAGAAATTGAGGGATTTTTTTCTTATTTTAACGTTGTACTATTGTAAATGTAGGACACAAATAGTTAAGCCTAACATGGGGTTTGCAAGCTGTTGTAAATTTTGTCTCTTTAGCAAAAGGCTGTTTACCATTGGAAGATTTGGAAATAACAATTTCAATTAGTTGTTTTTTCTGTGGTGTTTGTGGTGAGCTCTTATTTTCTTAGAACACAGTATTAAACAATGCTATTATAACTTTTTTTAATTAACTCAGAGAAAATTTAAATGGAAAGCCCTACCTGCTTTTCTTGGACTGAAAGATGGGGTGACACTTCATAAGGTAGTTCAGAACTTAGTAATTCAATATGATCATTTTACTATTGAAAATAGCTGTCTCAAAATATGTTATCCCAATGTACATTTTCATAGAAGAAAAAAACTGATTAGGGAGCACTTTAAGTTAAAAGAAAATCTTTATTTTTAATTTTCTTTTTATTTTTATGTTTAATTTTTAATGTTTAAATTTTTTATTGTTAATTTTTTGAAAATTTTTATTAGGGTAGTATGGTGGAGGGAAGACCACTTAGGATGATAATGTGTCTGGTGACTCCTTTCTGGAAAGGACTTGCAGTTGATGGTTAAGTGTTTCAGATCTTCATGTTTAACTGGCTTTCGCAGGGAAAAGAAATTGACAGGCCATAATAGTTTTTTGTTTGTTTGGAAAAACAAATATACTTTGATTCTTTTTTTAATCAGTCTTTCCCAAATGTATTTTGTGTCATGCTTGTCTGCTGTTTATAGATAGATGATGTTCAGTTGTTGCACTGAAGGGCTGCTAAATGCATAATGTATTTTTCTATACAAATGTAGTTTAAAATGCATCATTAACCGTTTTGAGAAAATAATGTACATAGTGTAATACTGGTTAAGAAATACTAGTTGTACTAGTCAAAACATTTTTTTTGATAAAAATTACGTTGTCATTATGAAATGTCTACAAAAGTGTCTAATTTGATGGAAGAACCTGAGAGTATTTTCAAGGATATATTTACAATGTTCTGTTTTGGGGGACACACACCTCCCACCCCCTGAATTTATAACTGAAATTCTGCATCTAAACTTTTTTTGAAATATAATAATTAAGTTTTTTTGTTTTGTTTTAAAATANATTCTTTTGTTGCATTTCCTGATTAACTTTTTTTCTCTTCTCTCTCCCTTTCCCTTGTCTCCCCTCCCCCCACTCACACAATAGCTTATATGGGCAGGTTCTACCTAACCTGACCTTCTCCATTTAGTCTTCTATACTGCATGTAATGCAGATCATGAGATGCAGTTGTTCCTGCATGTTCCTATTTGTGGTNATTAAGAAAGCATTTGAAATTAGGCATTTCCAGCAGTAAATTCCATCTTCATGACAAACCCAAACCAACCAGCCAAACCCCACTCTGTATTAAAAAACAAACCCCAAAATTTTTAACTTGACTATCTCCCTTTTTGCAGAGATCCATATCTATCAGAAAATCTCATTGCATTAGAATTTATGTTTATTCCTGTCTACCTGGGAAGTTATATATTGGGATCTTGAGAGACAGTGTGTTTCATTTTTCTAACACATCTTCTTGGAAGAATGTCTGAATATTTGGAATGTGAAGTTTTAACAATCCTTTCAAGCATACTCTAATCTTGATAGCTGTCTCCTTTTTTTTCTTTTTTAAATTTTATTGTTTTGTTGGGTTTTTTTGCCACATTCTGCTTGTCTAGCCCATCTCTTTCAAGCATGTACTAATTTTTTTTCATTAGAATGAATTATTAAATAGAAGTAAAAGCAGTGTTTTAACATTCCCAAGAGCAACTTCTTTTGTTGCATTTCCCGATTAACTTTTTTTCTCCTCTCTCTCCCTTTTCCTTGTCTCCCCTCCCCCCACTTACGCAATAGCTTATATGGGCAGGTTCTACCTAACCTGATCTTCTCCATTTAGTCTTCTATACTGCATGTAATGCAGATCACGAGATGCAATTGTTCCTGCATGTTCCTATTTGTGGTAAGAGGAGGTAGACTGCTGTGCTGACGTAAGATTCCAATTGATTTCAAACACAGTTATGCGTGCAATCAGAGGTGTGACTGCATTAGAAATAGGGGCCTTTAAAATACAAGCTTCCTAAATGAGTATGATCTTTTCATTATGACTAAGCAGTACCCAGTACAGTGATGTCATAATGCTGGCTGAGGCTCTTAAATAAATAATAGGAATAACTTGTGTCGTTCTCCACTTCTAAGTTTTCCTGAAGTCACATTAAGCATCTATAAAACAAGATGATTGTAAATTGAAACTGGCATGCATGTTTTCTCTCTGCTTTTAGTTCAGGTAGCTGATAATGAAATATGGTGAATACTAATTTGGGTCTTGTTTTGTGATGCAACTAGCTCAAGATAGTTTTATTTAAAGTTCTTTGTACTATAATAAAGTAATTAAAAATAAATAGAAATGTATAAATTCAATTTCAAATAGTTGTTTAAAGCCATATTGTTTTAAACTTATAGTAGTTCATCATTAAAGTAAACAGCTTGGTAAAGCGCTGGATCTTTTTTACATCTTCCGTGTGTGCACTATACTATTGACATGAGTTGCATAAACATTGGTAGGAGAACTAGGAGAAAAGGCAAACTCTCTTCCACTGGAGTGCTTAATCAAATTTATTTAAAAACGTAAAGGTATTTTCAAGTTTTGGGAAAGTATAACCATGTCTTTTCTCTGCAGGTTAATTCTGTGCTGTAATTTGGAAATTGAGTCAGAGATTAATTTTGGTGCAGTGATAGCAAACCATAAAATAATTAGTAAAGAGATTAGTATTGCTAACCACGGATCATCTTCAGGTAAATATTTAGTATGCATTAAATTATATAAATACTTCATTTTCTTGGAAAATGTAATTTTATGCAAGTTAACGGTTCAGTTATTAATGGTAGTTCTGGTATGAGTATTGTAGCTAAAGGTTCAGTAATGGCCTATTGCTTCTGTGGGCAGTACTATGTTTTGGCTTAGGGAAGAAAAAATGAATTTAGAACTTTGCAAAATTTTAGGAGTTCTCTTGAGTTCCATCTGAAAGATGTAAAAATAACAGTTGCTCATTGGCTTAGTATGGCCAGTAACAAGTCACTTCTGCTCTTGCTCTGTTGTCTTTGTGATTCTGTGGTCCCAATAGCAGTCTATTAAATGAACAACTGCAAGCTCCCTATACTTTCAGAGCTGAAGTCCTCTAGGATGGAAACTGAACCATATTTGTTACCAGAAGATAATCAGAGGTCTTTTATCTTGCTGCCATAGCTTTTGAAATCATACAGCTTTGAGAACATGCACATCCTCAACTTCTGTGAGGGACCCTTATCAGTATAATAAACATGGACAACGGAGTGTAATAATGCTTCTGTCATCCAAGTGACCTACTTGACTACCTTTTCCACTGGACAAAGCTGCAGGCACCTTTCTCCAGAATGAGGGTGGCAACTACACTGAGTTTCAAACAACAATTTTAAGGCTGTTAATTATGTTTGTTCCTGACTTGTACAGTTGTTTATTATATCACAAGATATCTTGTATCTGCATTAGGCCCAAGTTGTGTGAATATCTGCTTCATGGATTGACACAAGAAATATTGTATGAACAGAAAATACATGATTATGGAAACACAGAAATGGGTTGCAATATTAAAAACAAAACAAAACAAAAACAAATAGCTGTCTAGCTAGAACAGAATTTTATTTTATTTTTGTATTTTTTTTCAAAAAAGTAAAGGACATTTTTTTTCCAGACAACTCAACTTACAGAAATAGCATGTTTTTTTGTATAATCGGCTCTTACTTATATATACTAACTTCTTTCTTTGAGGAATGAAGATTAGATAAAGAAAATGAGATAACCTATATTACATATGCATCTACAACTAATTTGCATGATGTGAAGTTTCGCATGTTGCATAAGAACTGTTTCTAGTTATAAACTCTGTTGCATGATGTATGCAGGCCGCATGGTAGAGTTTTGCAGGGTAGGACACAGGCAAAATAAGAATGAAAGTGATGGTTAGTGAAGAATGTATTGAGGGCAGATAGAGGAAGTGCTGCTGATTCTGTTTCTGCAGGCTCTGTAAATTGTAATACAGCAGGTAAACTGTATCAACAGGAAGTGCTGTATGCTGGCCTGTGACCCAAGGATTGCTTTTCAGATGTTTTCCCATGCACAGAATGAGTTCTTTCTTCCTGCTTCTGATCTCATGTCAGAGATTACCTATTCCTGAGGTCAAACAGTATATTTTTCATACAATGTTGGAAACAATTTCTTCCTGTCTGTGATATAACGACAGATGATTAGTGCTGATGGTTAAATACACATTTAATAATTTTTTGACGTTTAAAAATATTTTTATAACCTAGAAATATTGACTGTTCTGTTCATCAATAAATTGTCATGTACACACCAAATAATTAAAACTATTGTTACCTGCAATGTGTATTTAACTTTCTGTCTATGGTAGCTGCCTAGAGCTATGTATAAAGTATCCTGTAACTTAGAAAAATGTTACAGCTGGTTTATGATTCTTGTTTAGAATGTGAGTACCTTTTCTGTAACAATCACAACTCGCAAAGTGGCATTGGACATATGGGTGTAATATTGAAAGAAACCCTGGAAATAAATTGTTAAATAATGTTACAAATAGTTTTGAAAAAGATTAACTCCATGTTTCTTGTTTCCATAGGAAGGTGTGAATATCTGCGTTATGTGTTTTGTAATTCCAAGTGTGTAATAGAAGAACAAAAATCTACAACTTTATGTTGCATAACATTCTGTTTGTTATTCGGTTTCTTTTAGGTACATTTAAAATATCATATGATGGGGTTGTCTTAGTTAACATAGAACCCACAAGCGGAGTGGTAGAGCCGAAATCTATACAGATGGTTAAAGTGGATATCTGCACAGATGTGCCCAGAATCATCAAAGAAGTGATAATGTGAGTGTATGACTGAAGAAAACCAGTTCTATTAAGTAAATTTTTGTCTGTTATTAATTCTAGACTTTCTTATGAATGTTTAGATAAAAAAGTTGAGCTCATTAGGTGTCAGTTGTCATCTTCCACCTTTATTTTTATTGAATTAATTTCATGATTGTATTATCTCCACAGAACAGTGATGCATACAGTGTCTACCTGGCTGTGTTATTAAAACTCTCTCATAAGTTGCAATGATTTTGGATGTTTGCACATTCCTTAATATACAACTAACCAAGAGAGGGTGTATCTTTCACCTTTCGACATATCTTGTGTTCCTTAATTTTTTTAGCTTCTATAACTTTGCTATTTTTCTTTTGCCTCTGTGTAATGCAGGAAACAACAATGTCTCAGAAATATTATGGTGTTCCTTGTATCTTATTTTAAATGGAGAGAATGTATTTGTAAGCATTAACTCTTTAAGAACAAACTATTTTTAAATGACTACCTTGTCTCTCTTCAAATGATAAATATAGACTTTTTAGGAAGTGCCAGAATTTGGAAGTAGATACCAGTTTGGAAAGCCTTTTTCAATCCTGTTTTTTTATAATAGTGAATACAGTGTGGTTGGTTGTGGTTATTTTTTTTTGGGGGGGGGGAGGGGGTGGGAACAGCAGTGTTTACAGTTTTATTTTTAAATGAAGGCATTTGTCTTAAAGTTCAGTTCTTCCTATTCTTCTTTTTTTTTGTTGTTTTTAATCTGTTGGAAAAGGAAATTAAATTAAAGGAGGAAAATTCTATACATTGACAGGGAAGACAATATCTGTATTTTGCCTCCCAGTAACGTCCTTTATATGATATTTTATTTGGTTACTGAGTTTCAATGTTTTGGTTGCGAAGGGCCCTGCTTTCTACCTTTCCTTTGTTGTCCAGGCTACCACCACTGTTTTCTTCACCCCATCTTGGTTAAAGAGCTACCGTCTCCTGCAGTCTAGTAGATAATTTATCTATTAAAGGGAAAGAACATAATACACAGAACTCAGATTTCATCCTTCACCCATTCCCTGCCTTAAATTCTACATAATTCTGTCAGTGAATTTGGCATTTCATAGTAGTCATTGCTGTATCATTTAGACTAAATGAAATCTTAAGTTTCCTTGTCAAACCTTGCACAAATATTTAAATATATGTGTATACCTGTGTATTTAAACAAATAGGGTAATATTGAAAGTCTTGCAATGGGTATTTGACAGGAATTTGACTTGGAGAAGTAGTACAGTTTTGATGAATACATCCTGGTTATTTCCATTTGCCTTGTCCTCTAAGCATTTTGCTTCTATGTGTAAGCAAAATTCTTTTCAGAGGAATCTGTTCTTATATTTTGAGATATTTTTTTCTGTCTTGAAGAATCCCGTAGTCACGCTTCAGAAATTGGGACTATATTTAAGAGAGTTTGAGGTCCTCTCCCAGATCCCTTGTTTAGTTATATATGTGACTAATCAAAACAGAGTTTTTCAAAAAAATTTTTTCAGCTCAGAGGCTATTCAAAAGGGGTGGTTGATTCTATTAGAACAATAATTTATGATTAAATTTGATTCTCTCATGCAAGAAAAGCACTGTGTTCCAGTAGAATTCCAATAACAAAGATTTGTACTGTGTGGTCCTTTGGTGTTTTGTGATGTCATCAAAATCAAGGATTCAGGCAGCAACACCAGCAGTTCTTTTATGGTTATTCAGATGAACTTCTAGCTCCAGTTGCCCGAGAGAAAATTAAAAAGTATATGCCAAAATTGATATCTGGATACAAAGATTCTCAGAAATAAGAGCAGTGTATCATCTGTGGATATCTCTGATTCTTTTGATATGTCATTCCTATTGTTTCAAACATTAAAGAAGAGGAGAAAACTCAAAAAGCTTCCCAAAACTCCACTGTGTAATGTATGATTCTTGCTGATTTGGTAATATTCCTGTTAATTATCACATTATCAAGTACACTCTCCTTCTCCCATAGCCCTTTTTTACCTGCATTCCCACTCAGTTTATCTATGGAAAGCCAGTGATTTAAATGCTCTGTTTTGTTTCGGTTTTGCATAGGTTCTAATATAAACCTAACTGATTATTTCTACCACTTTTCTACCTGTTACTGCTTGCTACTCATACTGATAGAGTGGAGTTGGAAGGTCATGGCTGCACTGAAGTATGGATCAAAGCTGCTGTGGTTGAACAAGTTCTTAAAGTTCTAGGAGTGTCTTGTGGAAATATATTGAAATGTGTTAACTTTGGACCAGTTTACTTTGGGTCATCAAAGACTGAACAAATATCTTTATACAATGAAAGTCCTGAGCGTATGGACTGGGTAGCAGTACTGGAAGACAATGCCATTGGAGGAGAGATGGTAAGAAACTGTTCTGTTTTTTTTTTTCAGTTGAAAACTTGTTTTCATTTCTGCTTTTGCATTTTTCACAGAATCACAGAATGTTAGGAATTGGAAGGGACCTCGAAAGATCATCTAGTCTAATCCCCCTGCTGGAGCAGGAACACCTAGATCAGATCGCACAGGAACGCATCCAGGCGGGCTTTGAATGTCTCCAGAGAAGGAGACTCCACAGCCTCTCTGGGCAGCCTGTTCCAGTGCTCTGTCACCCTCACTGTAAAGAAGTTTTT
>VZTO01027616.1:1496-15263 GCA_013400615.1 Syrrhaptes paradoxus
TGCCCACCTCGCTACAACCTCCTTTTAGGTAGTTGTAGAGAGTGATAAGGTCTCCTCTCAGCCTCCTCTTTTCTAGGCTAAACAAGCCCAGCTCCCTCAGCCAGTCCTTGTAAGACCCGTGCTCCAGACCCTTCACCAGTTTTGTTCCCCTTCTCTGGACCTGCTCCAGCACCTCAAAGTCCTTCTTGTGGTGAGGGTCCCAAAACTGAACACAGGATTCAAGGTGTGGCCTCACCAGTGCCGAGTACAGGTGCACAATCACTGCCCTAGTCCTGCTGGCCACAATATTTCTGATGCAAGCCAGGATGCCATTGGCTTTCTTAGGCACCTGGGCACACTGGGACACTTGGCTACCTGGGCACATCTTATCCTTAATGTTTTATACTACTGAGGTTAACATAGTGCCACACGTGACAAATATATATGAATAGAACTCTGACCTACCATGCTTATTTTCTCTACCCTTACTGCAAGACAATCTATATCTCCTATTGTTTTTTTCCAAAAGGCTGTTACTGACACAAACATAGGTAAACATATAACCCAATATTACCTAAATACTGAGGTAGTGATGCTTTAGTAAATGGTGCTCAGGTCACACCTAAATACCTGACAGAAATGTTATGAAGTGTAGATTATATCATTATCGAGCATTTCTCCCATACTAAAATATCTTTTAAGTGCTGAAAGTACCATTAATTTTCCCATGAAGTCTGGAAAACACTAGTCTACTTTTTTTTTTTTTTAATTTACATCTGTCTCCAGAGATCATTATGAACCTGTAAGTTTACCATCAAGAAAAATAATATAATGGAAGGAAATACTGAAAATATAAATCAGATATGAGAAATAAACCAGATTATTTTCACTAGGAATAATCTTAAAGACAGTATTCACACCTAAAAATTAGTTATTGTTAAGTTAATGAAAGAATATAAGACCTATTAGAAAAGAAGGTAATATCTATTATAAAAGAAGAATACATTTTAGAAAAATATATCATTATTAAAAAAAATATTCCAAACAAGCAAAATTTAAAGACCACTGATTCTAAAAATACGTCATGTACAAAACAACATTTTCTTTCAACAGTTATCTAGCAGTCCCTCACAAAGATCTAATATGAAATCACTAAGCAGGTACTTCAGGAGACATATCTCTGTTTTTCATCCCTTGAATATGTGGAGAAGCAAAATACTATTCTTGCTACCAAAAGGCAGCTAACCAAACAAAACCTCCAATAACCCCCCTACCATGTAAAATGTTCAAAACAAAATGCCTGAAGGAGCATGTTACAATTATGTACATATACAAAGTCCACTAACTGTCAGCATTCTTTGTACATAAACTGTCCTTCAATTTTACCTTCAAACTGCAAGTAAAAATTTGGTAACAGAAATATTCTAATTGTTAATTTGTGATGATTTTTTTATTAGTCTTATCCTAGATCTTTGCACACAAGAAGTAGGTTTGTAAGCAAGTTACTATTTTTCATGTGAGAAATTACTCACATTGACAAGGAATACAGTAAGGTTCTGTTTTTTTCATTTGAGGGATGGGTGGATTGGGGTTTTTTGTTGTTATTGTTGTTTAAAACAAAATAAATCAAATCAGATCAAAATAAGACATGGTGATGTAGAGAGAAGAATGAGTTTAGAAATTAATTAACCCACATTTCTGAAAAAGATTTTCTGAGTATTGATGTTAGGTGTTGGTGTAGTAACAGACATTACTAACACAGATACCAAGGACCTGGGACTCGATCCACATGGTCTCAATCTTCCCTACTGTAAATACGTTCTAACTGGTAGAGGGTAGGATAAATGGTAATGCCACACTGGAAAGGTACTTCAGAAACATCTACAGGAAAATGGGTTTGAATTTCAAAGTTACCTTTAGCAAATTAGGAAGATGATATTCTCTTTCAGCCTTCTGAAAACCAACCATGTAATCAGGTAGGTTCACTCAGCAGGCAATGCAGAAAAGATTCTTCATAGTACCACTATGGAAGAATATGGAATAAATTACCCTTGAGATGTCTATCTCACATATTGGAGACAGCATTAAAATAAGCAACTAGATGAATTTTTCTTAGCTGATGAAAGTGATCTGATTGAAAGACTGGTTGTAATGACCAAGAGAAGAATGGTGAAGAGTAATAAGAGAGTTTATCAAAAGATGAAGAATGGTATTTAAGCTGAAAAAGGAATAATAAAAATGAGAGAAGAAAGGTAACAGAAAAGGGAACCAAAGGAATTAGGTATCAAGGAAGATGGAAAAACATAGGGCATGAAATAGGGTATAAAATGCGGCAGAAGAGATGTTAAATGGTAATGATAGAAAGTTAATCTAAAAACTCAGAGGTGTTTTGAAAATCTGAAGAAATTAAAAGTCAAAGTGTGAAGAGAAGGATTAATTTGGGAAACAGGAAAAAAAGGTGTAGGGGTAGATTTGGTTTTGTTTCACGTCCATGTTGAAATTTTGCACTTTTTTTTTTTTTCAGTCAGATTTAGTCCAACTGGTTTGATTTTGAGTTTTAAAAAGCCATGAAAAAGAGAAGATTTGTCTTCTTTTTGCATGCTGTTATACACAAGCAAGTGAAAAAAATTGAACAAAACCCCACAAAATATGAGAATGGCTTAAGTAGACAAAAATCAAGGGAATGCTCCAACACTTCAGTGTATCTTCTTAACCCATTTCATTGGTTCTAATGGTAATACAATGGTTTTAGAGCAGTTGCCAACTTTCCTATTATGTACTGCATTAACAAAACATATGGAGTAAATTAACAACGAAGTGGGAAATTTCCATGCTTTTGTTGGTTTAAGCCAGACCTTTAACTTTACTGTTTTGCATTTAATAAAATACATTATCAAAAAGAAGCGTGACGTCTCCTAATAGAAAAATATTTTATCTGCATAACGACAAATTAAAGAGGAGCTGGTGGCTTTAGAAGAACCTATTTCAGCTATCATACCATACCATTGAAAGAAATATTCTCACTGTTGGTTAAAGACTATCACAAAGAGCAAAACCCAAGGCTAAGTGACTCTTCCTAGAATTCATAATTACTTATCCAGCAAAGGATTTCATTACAGTGCATCTCAGGTGGGATGAAGCACTGTGATAGGGAAAAAACGAACACATTTAAAATCTGATTCTATACAAATATTTGAAAACTTCAAAAATGTGTCCCTATTAGAAATTTTGTGGAACAGTTTCAATTTCTATCCAGTTGATGAATGTAAGGTATATTTATCCTCACCAAGTATACTATACAGATGCACCTGAAATTCTGCAAGGCGGGTCCCCAGTAATAATAAACTGCGAAGCTGCACTGATTTCAGAGAAATTGGAACAAATTATTTCTCCAACTAAGGTATCAGAAATATAATCAGTGCAGAAGATCAAAGGATCTGTGGTCTAAATAGTAATGACATCTGACAACACATTATAAAACAAAGCTTTATTGAAACAGTAGGTAAGATGACCAACAACACACCCAAAAGGCAACTCTAACAATTCCTGGTAGCAAACGGAGGATCACAAGCAATATCCTGTCTCCGGTGGACTGCCAGGGACCTTTAGTGTCCAGTTTATCCGGCCACAACAGCCAATCACGCAAATGTCTTTTGAATGCAGGTAAGAGGTGTGCCAACGGCACACACCACACACCAATGGCAGTGTGATTAGAGAGTCATACTTTACGTGGGCAATGCGGGTGGCATCCTGCCTGTGCTGCCAATACCAGTCAGGGGCAGGGTCTCAGCAGTCTGCCTACATGGCTGATATTGGTCAAGGGGCAGGGTGTCAGGGTCAGGCTCTTAAAGAGGAGTGTATATTTTTTATAATTATAATGTATAGATCAGTTTGTATTCAAGAAGAGCTGCAAATTAACAATTTCTTACTCCAAGATATGTCAAAATGCAGAATAACAACTAAAGTCACACAACTCTTTTTAATGTATAGCTCTCCCATGGCCATATGGCCCACAGACCAGGTTTTTAAAGTATCTCATACCCTGAAGATACAGAGACACACCTAATGGGATTTTCAAAAACACCCAAGTGGCTAACTTTCATTGATTTCATTGAGGGCGAAGGACAGGAATTAAATGCTGAAACAACAGATATGATAGAATTCCTTTCAGGCTCTCTTCCATAATTGTTATATCCTGGAGAACAGGGAACTAGCTAGTACTTGAAAGAATGAATGTATTAGTTAATTGTATTATGTTACTAAATGTAACGTTGCTTAGCTACCACAGCAGTTAAGTATCTCAGAAAATCCTGCTTCAGGGAGCTACAACCTTTTTTCTCTTTTGAAGCAACAAACATGCGGAGCAGCACAAGCCTCACTGTATCATCTCATTTTAGCAATCTGTTTTCACTACATTCCAAGTTTTATTTCATACTTTCTG
Source organism: Syrrhaptes paradoxus (assembly GCA_013400615.1). Classification (NCBI taxonomy): domain Eukaryota; kingdom Metazoa; phylum Chordata; class Aves; order Pterocliformes; family Pteroclidae; genus Syrrhaptes; species Syrrhaptes paradoxus. The sequence goes on from VZTO01027616.1 coordinate 5,917, forward strand.
TGACTTGGAGTTATCGTGCTAATACCGACTATTGTTTCACCTTTGTGTCAGCGACTCATATTTAGAAGGGTATCCTCTCCTAGTGTCTCTCTAAAGCACATGGCTCAAGAGAGAACAACTACTGTATTGCACAGATGAAGTTGTCTGCCCCTATTAGCAAAATATGGAAGAGTGTTTGTAGTACAGACCCTAGAGCACATTAAAACCCGTATTTCAAACCAAGTCAATCCAGGGAAACCATACCCCAGGGGAAAACTTGGGAGTCCTTCTTAGAGCATCAGCAAGCATGACGTGAGCAAATACAGGGTGAATATATTATCAAGGCATCTCAGAGAGAAGCCTGTAAACACACATATTTGTGCTTGAAAAGGATAAATAAATGCCTTTCATGAACTATGAGTTTCCCTCCATGTGTGACTCTTCTTACCGACATTCCTCTATTGGGAAAGCAGAGACATACCTCCAGAAGAGGTGGCCAAGAAAAGTGTGTGACTCAGCAAGTTTCTTCACTGCTCAGTAGTTTGTTCCTACTTGCATTATGAGTGCTGGTCTGTCACTTTGCAATGAAGATAAAGTGAAGCATTTGAAAAACAAAGAAAAACCACTGACTTAAAGGATTTGGCTTTGTGATTTTAAGGAAAATATGAAAATACATGTTGAAGTTAATAGACGCATTTCATACAGATAATGTATCTATCTTTATCTATTATAAAATTTCTAGTCAAAATACATGTAAACACCCCCCACTCCCCAAAAAACAACCCCAAAGAAAATGCACTCCACCTATACATCTAGTATTCAGCTACTGTTTGGATTATTGCAATGTTATCTATTTGTATGGGAAAAAAATTGAATATGTACAGAAGCCTTCTAATCTCAGATGTCAAAACGTCCATTCTAGTTCCTCCTTCACCATTCTTACCACTTTTTAAACTCTGACTGCTGAGATGGTGTTTTCAAGACTAAGGTATATTTCTCTTTTAAAGCCACAAAATCTAGAAATTAATAACTCAACAAGTGTTCTTTTGTTGTTGTTGTTTGGGTTTGGAGGGGTTTTTGCTAACCTTATAAATGGTGCAAGAATACTGTACCATGGCAAAATTTCCTCTATAACTTCAATGAGAAATTAGTCTAAGATGGAGACGCTTCAGGTCTCCCAAATCCTGTGAATTGCGAACAAGGAATACTGCTCTTAAATTTGATCAGATGTTTCACCCTATTGCCTCAGCAACTTCCCTCTCAACAATCATAGTGAATTGCAAAAGAGAGCAACTCCCTCTTCTGAAGCATCAGTTGACAGCTTTGCCAGATGGTATTTGATCATCCAACCCAAGTCTATAAACTTTAAAAATATTATTAACAGTTTTCAGAAGTCGCAAGTCCTGGAGCACTGAGCTCTTGAGCTTTTATTTTCTCTTCTCCACTTTTCCTTCTGACAAAAGGAGTTGTAAATAACAAATCCCCACTTGTCCTGGAGGTCCCCACTAAATCAAGCTTTTTCTATTCACATCCTCTTATGTAGACTTTTTCTGGGCATTTTGTATGGAGAAGGAGGGCTGTAAAAACCCAGTCCCCTCAAAACCCACAAACAATAATTTTCACAAGTGATAATAGGTTCACCTTTATTAGTTGCCACTTGAGGAAAGTTCTCTCCGAGATATTGATTCTTGCCTCCTGTCTCCAGCACGGGAGGGGGAAAACCAATAGCTGTCAGATGAGCAGGAACAGATGGTGGGGAGCAGGGGAAAGTTTTCTCTCTTAGCAGAAGGAATTTTAGGACATACTTGTTCTCCCCCCTTAAAAGTTCTCTCTTCTTATGGCAGAAGGTGGTTTTGGCTACTGATCAACTCAGTGACATTAGTAAATGCAATGGTGATATCACTTGTTAATGGAAATTATGTTCCATTATTTAGTCAAATACAGAAGAAAAATCCAGTCACGAGGCTCTAACATTCTGTCAAAAACTGTGTGAAGAGGTCAAAGAAGTCCTGATGCAGTGAGAGTTACTATTAATATTCAGTTTAGACCTCCTGTAGTCTTACAAATGCTTTTCTGGATGAAAGACATTTCTCTCATCAGAAGTGAATTTCTCTGGTAACTGTATGCTAGTCCACTGGGCTTGTCCTTTCTCTCCTGTTGCTCAGGCCAAATCTGTGCAAATGAGTAGAGGACAACCTCAGAAAAATACTCAGAAAAGTAGCAGGGTTTTTCCTCTCCTGTGGCCTTAACCCTGCATGGCCAGCCAAATGTGACCAAATACATGGCCATACTTCCACAGAGGACAACAAAGAACAACCTCCTCTGAAACATGAACTGGACTTCTCACTAGGGTCACCAAATCCACCCATCCAGTAGCTCTCAAAGGTACCATGTTCTATTTGTACTTCTTGGTAAATTACATGGTCTTGTGATTTTCTTGTGAACTTCTGTCAGTTTGGAGGATATGTTTTGACAAAAAATGTAACATTGCTGTCAAGCTTAAACCCACCCTCAAGATTTTACAGCTCTGGATGGGTTGACCTCATCAGGGTCCTGTTCATTCTTGAAATTCTATTTCAAGTAGAAAACTATGCCAACTGCCAAAGCTATGTCCAGTGAAGTTTAGTCCTGATTTTCCTATTTCTACTTCAACGTGTCATACTGGATGGTGAAATAGTAAAACGGACATGTTGCAGAAAAAGGAGTTATCCACCCTTTTTCCCAAAACCCTGAATCTCTCTTTCAGATAGCTTGCTTTTGATCCATGGGACTGAATCAGGCTTTGAACCATTAAAATCTCACACTGAATTCACATATCTCCCCGCACCCCCCCAAAAAAACCCCCACCCCAAACAATCAAAAAAACCCAGTCCTGCTAAATGGTAAAATCCGAAGAGCTTGCTGTGGCCAAGAAACAAACTGCATTTCCCTGAAGGGAAGCATATCTTCAACAGTCCATGTAAAGCATGATTCTGTTAGATAGGACACTTTGTGGTCAATATTACTTAAGAGATCATGAGATCACTCCAGTAGCTCACTATCTTATTGTAGTGTGGCAATGCTTCTGAGCTTCTATGTACAATAAAATTCTGCCTAGTAAATCTTTTAGATTTAATACACACACACTAATCCAGACTATTTCTTTGGATTTCCAAGAAGCAGGGCACTGTTTTTGTCATCACCTTCAGCTTAACCAAAGCATAACACTTCTATTCTCCTCTATACTAAAGTATTCACCCAGCTCTTCATTGTTTCTTTTCCTATGGTCTACAAATTATGGTAATGTTAGTCTAGGTACTCAGTTTATCTCTCAGGTTTTAATGTGACAATTTTACCTGATTAAGTCAAAGCTATCATATCTTTTGCAAGCCGATATATGGATAAAAAGCATTAACCTAATTCTGAAGCAATATTAGGAGTTTCTGAAAACCACCAACATATGTCCTTCTCTACTGTACCAGAATTTTGTGGTGAGGAAAATAGTCAAATGTACATGATTCAAAGTCTACAGGAAAACAACCAGGGCTTACAAGCTCATCTAGAAAAGGCAAACAGAACCTGGTCAGAGGTATAAAGAATCTTAAATGTTCCAAAGGAAAAGAAATAGATTTCTTGGATATTTTTCATATTTTTTCTCCAAACTAGCTAGCTACCTAACAGCTTAAATTTTAAATTTTAAATTTTAAATTTTATTATTTTTAATTTTATTGGGTTTATCTTTATTTTAAAAATATTTCATTTTTGAATTTTATTTTTCAGGTTCGTTTCAGCTTTGGTGATCCATTTTCAAGCCTTTCATAGAAAATCTATTTCCTGAGTATTAAGTACCACCCATTTCTATTGTTCTGCTGAATGAATGTAAACACGTTGAAAGCTTCTTTTCCTCCTCTTTGCAATTTATGCCCTGCTCTAACTCTGCCATTGCTCCTTACTGTTACTTTTTGCTTAATCTTGTCCTTTCTCAAATTCTCAAACCCAGCTCTTCCCCAGTTTCTCCAACACTGATTGCCTCAGCTCCTTTATTCTTTTCTCAGTCCCATCCTTTCCTCAGCACTGGCTTCAGGCCCATTTTTCCCCTCTTATGTTTTCAGATCCTCACAACTTAGATCACTTCCCTAGCTCTTCAAGGTTTTCNAAGCAGGGCACTGTTTTTGTCATCACCTTCAGCTTAACCAAAGCATAACACTTCTATTCTCCTCTATACTAAAGTATTCACCCAGCTCTTCATTGTTTCTTTTCCTATGGTCTACAAATTATGGTAATGTTAGTCTAGGTACTCAGTTTATCTCTCAGGTTTTAATGTGACAATTTTACCTGATTAAGTCAAAGCTATCATATCTTTTGCAAGCCGATATATGGATAAAAAGCATTAACCTAATTCTGAAGCAATATTAGGAGTTTCTGAAAACCACCAACATATGTCCTTCTCTACTGTACCAGAATTTTGTGGTGAGGAAAATAGTCAAATGTACATGATTCAAAGTCTACAGGAAAACAACCAGGGCTTACAAGCTCATCTAGAAAAGGCAAACAGAACCTGGTCAGAGGTATAAAGAATCTTAAATGTTCCAAAGGAAAAGAAATAGATTTCTTGGATATTTTTCATATTTTTTCTCCAAACTAGCTAGCTACCTAACAGCTTAAATTTTAAATTTTAAATTTTAAATTTTATTATTTTTAATTTTATTGGGTTTATCTTTATTTTAAAAATATTTCATTTTTGAATTTTATTTTTCAGGTTCGTTTCAGCTTTGGTGATCCATTTTCAAGCCTTTCATAGAAAATCTATTTCCTGAGTATTAAGTACCACCCATTTCTATTGTTCTGCTGAATGAATGTAAACACGTTGAAAGCTTCTTTTCCTCCTCTTTGCAATTTATGCCCTGCTCTAACTCTGCCATTGCTCCTTACTGTTACTTTTTGCTTAATCTTGTCCTTTCTCAAATTCTCAAACCCAGCTCTTCCCCAGTTTCTCCAACACTGATTGCCTCAGCTCCTTTATTCTTTTCTCAGTCCCATCCTTTCCTCAGCACTGGCTTCAGGCCCATTTTTCCCCTCTTATGTTTTCAGATCCTCACAACTTAGATCACTTCCCTAGCTCTTCAAGGTTTTCCATCCTGAGCTGAGAAGCTTTGCATGATGCCAACTGTACTTAAGTGCAGTGAGGCAGGACTGTATTTTGTTTTTTATTAACTATATAAATTATGATTGTTGACCCAAGTCTCTTCCCTAGTTTTTTACATCTGTCTGGACAAAACCCAACTCTATATTAAATAATAGTCTTTCCAATGCATTTGATACTGTAAGTATCTGTGCCCAGATTGTAAAATCTCAAATGTTTGGTCTGTCTGCACAGCAGTCAGAGGAGCTGGTGATTGCAGCACAGTGATATGCCTGAGTTAGCTTTAATCTAGGTAATTCGGAGAACAATAGCAAATGTGAGAGCACTGACTTCAACACCTAAAGTAAAAGCCCACCAGGAATCCCTGTATATTTACTTAAGGGACTGAATCTTGTTCTGTATCTTCAGTGCATTTATAGCTCAAACTACCTAGATTAAAGCCAGAGAAGGTAGCTCCTTAAATTATACCTTAACTTCACAAAGCAGGCATAGCCTTAGAGAGAGAATTATATGTTGTTAATATATCAAAGTCATAGTCGATAAACATGCATGTTTCATTATGACTGTAAAAAGCAGACTAAATGTACAAAACAGGAAATGTATTCCAAGATGCTAAGCATGTGCATCTAAGATCACATGAAACTATATTAAATCACATGGTATTATTTGAGAAATAGTATGCAGTCATTGAATTAATGACTATGTTAATGAATCTCTATAAAGAGCCAGAATTAAGGTTGCTTATATAGACTTCACTTTGGCATCTTGACATGGGGTTTTAACCATAAAACTTCAAGATTCTCTGAAGATAGAGGTTAGGGGGATCTTCCTTCCTTCCTTCCTTCCTTCCTTCCCGCCTTCTTCTTTTTTTTGGTCAGAAATAGCTTCCAGATAAGAAAACTCTACACTTAAAAAGAATTCTAACTATGTTTACACAGGGAAAGATGAAGCACACTCTAAAACCAGATTATTATATTTTCAGAACTTTCAGGGCTTCATACTACATGGAAGTCAGGAAGGGTTTTATCCTCCCACACACAGTGGAATTTGGATTGACCCAATTTCAGTGCTCATTAGCAAAGAAAGTCAGATAAACATGATGAACAATATTACCTGTTACACTAATAAAACAAATTGAATTTTTACCTAGTGATGACAGTGTTTGGTATTTTCTACCCACAACATAAAAAAAATAAATTTTTCAAAGAGACTGAATACTCATTTTAAATTATAGGACGAAAGCTAACTGTGGTTTTATTGGCAAGGTAGTATTTGTTTCCCTAGTCACATATTGACAATGACAATCACTGACAGCTCTTAGTTTCTGCTAGTTTAGGGTTTGATTCTACAATGTTGAACGCTCCTATCATTAAAGCAATGCAAAAAAAAGGACAGCAATTTACAAAAGTATTCAGCTGTTAGCAATTAATAAACATTTCCAGTAGAACAAAATTTATAACAAATGTGAACTTCAGACATTATACAGAGTCATAGAATCATAGAATGGTTTAGGTTGGAAAGAAACTTTAAAAGTCATGTAGTTCAACACCCTCTGCAATGAGCAGGGACATCTTCAACTAGATCAGGTTGCTCAGAGACCCATCCAACATGACCTTGAATGTTTCCAGGGATGGGGTATCTACTACGTCTCCAGGCAACCTGTTTCAGAGTTTCACCACCCTCTTTATAAAAAATTTCTTCCTTATATGTAGTCTGAGTTATGACAACAGCTGTTGTGTATAAAGGTCATATTTGACACTTTTAATTTCTACACTTCCCCAAAAGTCTTGTCGTGGGAATCATGCTTCATATGTCCCTACTCATAAATGAAGAAACTGATGTATGTGCTGATATATTCCTCCACAGCTTAGTAATAGAGCCTGTGAAGTTTCTCAGGACTCTTCTTTCCCTGTTTTTCAAGTAGTGTTCACACACTAGCTTGTTTAACAGACAAAGGTCATTAAATATTAGGAAAGAACATTATTCTACCCTCATTGAATGAAACAGGCATTTCTCAAAACAGTCTAGCCCTTAAATCTAGTGTTTGCTGGGGAATTTGGTGCACTTTAAACACTTCAAAATTTCACTGAGATTGATCCTCTGCAAAAACTTTCAAGAATTGTTTCCAGTCTCAGATCTTGAGCTTCCCTTCGCATCTCTACCAAGCTCCTGAGTGCACTCAACTCAGATTAATGTTGGCAAATTTTAGCTTGAGCTGTCTCATATTTTAACCCCAGTTAAACAACAGTATATGAAGAAAAGAATATGCAACAATGCCAATTTCCTCCCAAACCAGCAACAAAAAATTTCATCTTTACTGAGAAGAGACACTTCCAGAGAACATTCTCAGCTATTATTTAGACAAGTTTCTGATAAAACAGGCAACAAAGATGCAATGATATAAAGGTTATCTGTGTTCACCAAAAATCAGGTTTCCCTTTAGGCTATCAATTAATTTCTCCTGGTCTTCTGCTAAAAAGGGCTGAGTTTCAAGCAGTTTTAGAAACACACAACTGAATCTTTAGTTCCTCTTTCTAATCCCTGCAAACACCCAGCCTTAACCTCGCAATCTGTCATATTGACTGAATCCAGAACACATGGATAAAATATTTAATCTGTTTGAAAATGCATTAATATGAAATTAACATTTCCTTAGTGACACATGGACTATTCAAACTTCCTTCCATGAACAACTCTGATGAGAACAACTCTGTATAGCTAGAGAATGGTTGCACACTAAATGAGCCTAGTAGGTGCCGTTGCAGCAGTGACATACTGGAAATAAAAATTCAGTATTTTTAGGACATGAGTTCCTGGCTCTGTTTATCTGTAATGGTGGTGATCAGCTATCTTGGGGTGCTTTGGTGTTGAGCCTTCATTCAAAGTATACAAATAAGGGTGACACCAGGCATTGATTAGCAAAAAAGAAGAGCACGATCAGTGTTCCTCTAGCAACATCACTAGATTATGAATAGTGCAACACCAGGTGGAGTAATCCCTTCGCTATTCACACACCCACATTCCTGGAGATGAGTGTTTTGAACACATTGCAGGGAAGACAGATGGCAGGGGATCTGGTTGATAGTGTGATTTAAGTTTTATAAAATTTTTGGAGGTTTTTTATAAGTTTATCTTTGGCAAGCAATTACATTAAACTGTGCATCATACAGCACTTGCTAAAATGTGTTTGATCCCTGGAATAAAAAGCTATACAGTTTCAAACTGCTTTACTAGTGTTTTTTACAAAGGAACACAGGCATCATATTGTTGGTCAGGTATGGAATTTCACAGGGGCTTTGTAGACCCTACAGAATATATTCTACACTCACAACTACAGAAGTTCACTACACATTCTAACAGATTGCTTTCTTTATGCTCAATATAGCATTCAGTGCAGTGACTCATAAATACTTTAATGCACTTAATGTAGTTAGATCTATCTGCTGTCCCTGCAGTAAATCTGAAGCAGTCTGCAGGGGGAGGAAGGGATGTAAAAGAAAATATTTTATAATTGACATTAAAATGCATGTAATATTTTCAATTTTAAAACCAATCTAATTTATTCTTAAAATGGGTTGGTTTAGGGTTTTTTTCTGTCCACTAATCATAGAGATACGTGGGCAGGAGTAACAGCTCCCTTTTTGACAGTTTGCACATTCAAGACAGAGTAAGAAATTTGAGGCTGACTCTCTTCTCTCTCAACTCTAATGGCTATTCTAGTTTCTTTGTCCTTTTGGAAGTAATTTTCTTTCATTTAATATTTTGTTTCCTATAGCCTTTTTATTTTAACTAATTTGTGAATATCAGTAAGAAATCTGTTTATGCAGACACCTTCATAGTTTCAACAAGACAAACAAACAGTTTTTATTACCTGGATGGAAAACACCTAAGTATTTAACTGCAGGTGCCTTGTGTATGCATACCAACATGTGTGAACATGTATATTGCTGCATATGTCAAGATTCTTTAAACTTTAACCATAAACACGTTTTTTTCTCTCAAATATATGTGTTCACATTTTAACTTTAAAATGTGAAATTGAATAAGATATTGGCTTTTCCATTTTCTTTAGCAGATCCATATGGCCAAAACAGAATAATTTCAGAGATCTGACATACTTCTTCATATATCAGCCAGCAAAGTTCCCAGTCTAATTCTTATTCAAAATTTAAGCTATTGAACAACTATTACTTAGACATGAGTCTGTAGACTAGGATTACATACCATAGAATCATAGAATAGAATC